>JARKHS020032890.1:0-74140 GCA_030143305.2 Amblyomma americanum
AGATATGTGCGATATGTAAGTTATATCAATTGCCCTCTACACATTTTATTCCCAGGCATCTATACTGTGAAAGGATTTTTTTATTGTTGCAGAACTTAGGGTTTTCATACACGCTTATCTTGTTTTTTCAAGGTGATTGACAGAGACGTCTGGGAGAGGATGGTGCCACTGTTGTGGCACAACTGCCCCCTTGGAGAGTGCGAAAAAGGCGTCTGTGTAGACCTGCACAAAAAGGAAACTTGCATGAAGGGCAAAGGGGAGAAGAAATAAATTCCTTCTGTGAATATGTGTTTCTGTGTATATACTGGGAAGTGGACAGCAACTAGTGCATTGAACGGTATATGGGCTTTAACGTCGTAAACATATCCTGCTCTATGGGGACACCGCAGTGGAGGGCTCCGGAATAATTTCAACCCCTCGAGTTCTTTAACGCGCACTGACATTGCACAGTAAACGGGCGGCTTGTGTTTCGCCTCCATAGAAACGCGGCCGCCGCGGCCTGGGTAGAACCCGCGTCTTAGAGCTCTGCAGTCGAGCGCGCTAACCACTGAACAACTGCGGCGGAGCCTACGGCTAGTGCCCTGTGTTTTGGGTGACAAAGCAAAAACTGTATCAACTGATGGTCGTGATACGGCAATGTGCCTTCACATAAGCTGTGTCTCAAGCAAGACCGAATCACGTGGTTCGTCACGTGACACAACTGGCGAGAGCGAGCGGTCGGAGCGGCAGCGGAGCGAGCGGTAACAGCTGCGACAAGTCACGTGGTATGACGTCACAGCCCAACTGCGCCGAGCCTCCAGTTAGAGGTAAAATTCAAGCTGTCATTTGACCTTCAGCTTTGCAAGCGAGAAGTGGAGCTTTTCGCTCCAAAACGAGGCGTTGTTATCAATTAAGAGGTGGATGATGTGGCAAGGTCACGTGGCGCCACTTAAACGGGAAAGATGACACCACAGCGCATACGCTGACAGAAAGTGACGTCAGCAAGCTGGAAGTGCTCCGACAAATAATACACTTGGCTTGCCCTGTATATACCCCCTAGAGACGACATATTATCTCGCCCGGCTAGGCATTTCTGCCATTAAACTGTGAGCCCCCAAATTGTCGCAAGACTGCGGGACTGGTCGAGTCCGAATCATGGGGTGATCTAAAACCGAATAGGTTGTCGTAACTTGCGACAGGCATCTTTCAGGAGTCAAACTGTCAACCAACAAATACATGGCCGTCAATGGGAGCCATTCGGCATTGCGAGTCGGGGTCCTTTTCGCTGGCACAGAGGTGCATGGGCATCCTCACGAGGGCGAGCCCTCATGAGGACGTCCTCACCCTCACCTCGTTAGGATTTCACTAGGTGTGGTGAGGGTGAGGGAGGATAGGCGCATGAAAATTCGTGTGGACGAGGGTGAGGGAGGAAGGACATGGTGAGGTGAGGGAGGGAAGACATGATGAGGTGAGGGCGAGGGAGGGAAGATAGAATGAGGTGAGGGTGAGGGAGGGCAAGATGCACTGCTGAGGTGAGGGTGCTGGCTCGAACCGTTCTCCGAGCTAACGTTTTTTGCCTGTGCACCCCGCTGTGAATTCCCGTTTTAAAGCGCTAGTTCCTAGAGCGAAGGTTCCCGGGGAAGACGTGGTTTCTGCAGTCTGGAGGTACACGAGTCGAACACGAAAGGCGAACAGCCGCACGCCTTCTCCGTCGCCGCGATGTACTACACCGCTGACAATGCTATGCCGAAAAAAGCGATCTTGTAATTAAAAAAACTATTTTTAAAAATTGTGAAAAGTCTTAGGTGAAACACCCTGTATAGTGCGCTAAAAAGAGGGAAATGACGGGGCCGTGCGGGTGGCACTCCGGTCTAACGGGAACCGCGGTACTGCAGTCAACAATTTCATTATCAGCCCCGAGTTTCAGATTACTAGAGTGCAGAGTGAAATATTTAGAAATTATACCTAGTAAGGCTGTTGAATTCCCAAGTTCGAAGCCTTGTTTTCCGGAATGAAGTCTGGTTTCAGCTCAGTGAGGTTTCAAAGAACGGGCTGAAGCGCAAAAAATTGCTTCTACGAAATTCCACTGCTAGATCAAAGCCTGTTGGCGGCGTTGGTGTGGAACTTTGTCATTCGCACTGTGAGTAGTTCAGTACAGTTGTATCTTCTATTTTCGCTTGAATTGCGATAAAGGAAAGCGCTGCCGCAATGTCGTGCGCAAAGCCAACCAATGTAGTCTGTCAAAAAAGCTCACGAAAATGACAGTGATCACTGGTACTTACGCCAAAGGTTTCTTCCAGCGCAAGGCCAAATAAGGAGCCAGGTGAACAGAATGTTTCTGGGATAAATTTCGTCAAATACATGCCGGCCGTTCCTATGAACGCATTAGCTGCCGTGTCCTTGGAGAAGAGCTCTTTCAGGGCTCAGCTGAATAAAATTTTACCAGTGGCTGTTTTTTATGGAACGGACTATGCGGGCAGTGACGGAGGCTACTTCACACCCTCTCCAGACGCACCAGTTACCAGTTAGAAGGAGGAGCGGAGGGAAAAGCACCTGGCACAGTCCAGTTCATCCCACGCTGCAACAACTGCTCTGAGTCATCTAACGACGCTCTGATTGGTTGCTATATCGCAGCTCAAAAAGCAGTAGACGCCGCAGGAACTGCACAGTGCAGCGTTCTCTGTCTGCCTTTGTTTCATAGAGTAAGCAATAAAAAGTGCATCCAAGGCTATATTGTATGCTGTCGATTGTTAGAACCGCCAACGGTGCTTACGTCACATGCAGGGATTCACAGTACCCATGCCTTGACTGATATCCTGTGTATTTAAAATCACAGGAATGTTTTCAGCTATATAGCAGGCGAATTTACTTGGGAATCAGAGAAGGATGGCGTGCCTGTTCTTTGACATTAGATTGACACGAACAGGTATTGATAAACAGGAACCAATTTTATCAACAACTACTCGGAAACGTCGCGAGCTATTGATCAGAATAAAAATCTGCTTTCAAAGAAATTTGCCTGGACGGCACTTCTTTTCTTTCATATGAAGGGCTGGAGTCACACAAGAACAGTTCCTTGAAGGGTTCTTTCACGAAACGCAGGATAAAATTTCACCGCCTACTCACATAAATATTCTTGCCATCAGTACTTCAATGCCTGTTCGGTAGTGAACAATGAGTGGGGCAAAAAGATAACTGTAGAGTCTGAACTCAATAAAAGGGCTCCGATGAGGCTGGACTCGACTTCTAGAGATGGTCTATAAACCACGTACACATGAAAAAAAAAGTGGAAAGGGCTCCAAATGGAAGCAAGCATTATTAAACAGGCCAAATGTGTTTTCAATTTTCAAGCCCACGGATTGTCTGAATACAAAACATCGACCAGCCGCGCAGAACTCAACCGGATGTGAAAAGAATACGCAATGACGGCGCTTAGTGTAAATGTTTATATCTAAATGGCGCACTCGTAGCTTGCTATCGAACCACGAACGAATTCTGCGGAGAAAATATGACAAAACAAAATAACAGAGCGCAGAGCAATTATTCAAAAGAGTGCAAGCGATTCTTCTTGAAGAAGAAAGACGCGACTACTTCTGCACGGAGTACGCAAGCCACCTGCCCGAAGGTAACCTTCAGCCTTTTTGCGGGGGAAGGACAAGTGCATTCGATTACTTAAGGTACCTGCACCTGCCTTGCGGATTCCCAACTGCACTCAGGCGCGTCCTCTGGTGTGGCTTGCGCACGTATGCTGACTGTGGTCCTCCTAATATGTATTTTGGTATTCCGGAAGCATTGATTACGATCATTTTCCATTGCAGTTCTCTTCTTTACGTAGCATCCGACCCCAGTTGCAGTTGATTACAACATGACGTCCGCATTTCTATCGCACATTGGAACTCCTCCGCCAAGAAAATCCGAGATGGTGTCCTCAGCCGTTCTTGATCTTTCCGAGTCGCCCTTGCGGGACGATTCGGGCTCTGCAAAGAGCTACGCCTGGGTGCTGTCCCTGTTCAGAGAACCACTTTTTATTCTGAGGCTCTATGGCCTCCCGTTCTCGGGCCTGTCCTTGAATCAGACATGTAAGTAGGTTTACTTATATTCTGGCTACCGAAGGAAGTTGCCCGCGTGAGTTCACAGCGTATGTCTGAAAGTTGCCCTCAAGTTGGTGCTTTTATTTCTGCGCTGGTTCTGAAACAGTAAATATTTTCTTTGTTCCGCGATCTTTACAACTGTTCATAGGCGACAGTATATATGGGGAGTATCTTCCATTCGTTAAGCTGCGTAAGTGGTCCGGTGCTGCAGCCACGGTGCTGAAGCCGTCTCTGTGGTGGTGTAGAGGTAATTCTCAGTAACTGATTAGCTGCGAATCTCAAAAACCAAGTACGCATTTATCGAATATTTGTGCTTCGCAAAGTTAAATTTATGCCATAGAAATCAATGGTATGAGTTTATTGTACTTAAAAACCTGAGAATATTCTAGAACTTAACGAATGTCTTTGTGGTTTTGGTTTTTTTGCGTTTTTTTGGGGGCGGAGAGGGCAATGAAATCGCGCAATATCTCTCCCACATATGTCTCCGTGAAAACCATATTTCATATGCATTATGTAAGCCGTAGTGAATATTTGAATCTTTCTTGCATATTTTTGCATCTAGTGCGTTTTGCTACATGTGTGTTGTAAATTCAGCGAAAAAAACTATATGGTAGCGATGTACAACAAAATTCAAACACACATTTGTTTGTTGTGCATTTATGGTATGTTGATTAGGTTGCGTAAATACGGTATTCTTCGACTTTGTCCGCAGCGCTGGCCAAGTGGTTGAGCATCCGCCTCGAATGTGGGAGGTGCGGGGTTCGATCCCCAGTGCCGCCGGGGACCCACCGGTGACACAATGGGTACAAGATTTCCTCTGGTGTGGTGTTCAGCTTATTTTGGGGTGAAATGCTTGGGAAATGGGTCGTTGACCCCACCTAGAGAAGTCGAAAATACCTTCCGCCATGGCGCTCTTTGGCCATAGATTCCCTTGCACGATAAAATCTATAATTATAGTCATCATCATCATTGTTCTATTTAGGTGCAACAGCATGAAATGAAAATTGCCGGGAGAAAATATACTCATAACCAGAGCCGAACCATGAAACCAAAAAAAGGACGTGAAAAAATAACAACGAAACTTGATTAGTAATCTCCTACGTGGCAATGCGGATGATCAGCGCTACCTTTTGCGTTTTGTGCCTTTGCATTTGCTTTTACTTTGAACTGTCGCTTGCTTCGGGAATGCGCAATGTTCCAAACTCCACCTTCAGCTTGTGGATTTTCCTCTCCCTTAATTATCGCTTACAAATTTTCGGACGAGGCAGCTCTGAGGAGATTTGAAGAAATCGATATCTAGCCCTCGGTAGCAAAGAGACGAACGTAGTGATGAACGACACCATTTTAGTCTCTGTTCTTCTGTTGATCCTGGCTCACTAGCTCTCCTCCGATGTGGATCACCAACTTTGAGGTCTTGTTTGCTGTTTATAAAATTACTGCCGTTTGTAACCGCAGCCGGCGAGAACATGCAGCAAGAGAAAAATTGGAGGGGACACTTAAGCTCCACCTAAAGGTTATGACGCGATAGAGTTATTGGGCTGATGCACACATACGCGGAATTTGTCATTATCGAATTTGTATTCATAGATCTTTGGAGTCCTCATACCTCTCCTGGCGCAGTTGTACGGCGGTTCCCTCTTTCGCTTTCTCTGCTCCGAGGCTGCATGATATGGTCACCGCCGACTTGGCCCAGAAGAACTGCTTGCCGCGGGCGAAATGAACCCATGAGAGTACCGCGGTTTTAAACCGTTTCTTGTGCAAAAGTATTATTGTTAGAAGATGCTTTTGCCGAGTCTTGCCCCACAGCTTCCGCAGTCATTAGGAAGTAAAAAAGACCGCGCGTCACCATGCTGAGCCCCCTCCCCTGCTCCCTTTGCCGAAAGAAAAAGAAAGAAAAAAAACTTTCCACATATTCAGTTAAATCATGTGCTCAGTTTATGTAGTACAACCCAACTGATGTCTGCACGTCACCAGAGGTACCAAGAATGCTGACATAGTGCACGGGGCACATATGGTATTAAGAACGACATAAAAAGCCAGAAATTTGCAGTCGGAAACATGGCGCAATGATGGCAAGCAAGCAAAGAACACTGGCAATTGTTGACGGTATTCGAGCCACTTCGGTCTTTCTTGTAATCCTGCCCTAAAAGAGTATAAGCTTTTTTTTTACTAATAAATACCCACGTGCTTTCGGATTTCTGCCAGATGCACACCAGCAGCCGCAAAGACAGGCGATGTGCGCTGTTGATGCGCACTGTAGCCTTCGTGTTCCCCGCACTGTGCGCCGCCTACTCCGTGCACTGTGCCGCCTCGCTGCTGTTGGTCTCCAAACGCGGCACGGACGCCATGACGGCTGTGCTTCCGGACGCGTCCGACCTCTGCCGGGCAGTGGTGTCTTTCCTGACGGCCGCCCATGCCTCCCGAAACGGCGCCAAGGTGCTGGCACTGGTGCGCCAGTCGGCGGCAGCCATGCTCGGAAGGCGATTCACCTCGGTAGCCCAGTGCGTGAAGCCGACAGAGTGGTCAGCGCTGCGACGCACCGTGCTGGCGTCCAGCTCATTCGCCCTCGTGAGCTGGGCGGTGTTCGTTGGACTTCGCGTCTCTACGCTCCGTAGCAGAGGCCTCCGCGAGTACTGCGACACCTACTTGTACGGATTCGCACCATCCAGTGATAACCGGTGAGCCGCACGTCCAGAGTTCGTAGCCGACACCAAGCACTCCCTGATTAAAAAGTGCGATAACGTAAAAGCTGCCATCAGCATGAAAGCCGACTGTGTCAGAAGAAAATGTGCGATAGTGCGCTTTCCTCCATTCACAGCATCACTGCGCCTTGCAGACTATATATATTAAGTGAAATGAAGGCTACCCGGCCGTTTCTTCTTTCAATTCGTACGTTATTTCGGTACACACGATACGCACAATTTCTTGGGAGTTAGCAGTGCAAGACAGAGCCGCCACTTAAGTGCACGGTTTGCCCTGTTTCACCAACCCTTGCTTCATGTATTGCGCCAGTCTATGAAATGAAGCAGAAATGAAACGCATAAGTGCGCTTTAACAAAAAAAAATCGTACAAACGGGCGAGCGGTGCAAAGCGTGGTCGATTATAGGTGTTGAGGCACTGTACGGCGAATCTGACCCTTTTGTCTTTGGCAGCGGACCAGGGTCGTACGTACTACCAGTGCTGGACGCCCTACTCTACGGTGTCGTGCTGTCGCTTCCTCGTTGGAGCATCGCTCTGCACGTCTCTCTCTGCCACTTCCTGGGTGCTCTGGGAAATCAGCTCGCTACCAGCATGCGGCTGTCCTCGGAGAAACGTGACCGACAGCTGGACGTCGCCGAGGTAACATGTCCAATCTGAAAGGAAACAGTTCCTGTCCTGAAAACATCGCCGGAAGCAGCATCTGTTTATTAGCCACAGCAAAGGACAACTCTGACATTAATACTGAGGGAAGGATACGCAGAACGAAAGTGGGAAAGGAGGGAGCGATTCTCTATTTCATAAAACTTAGAAGACAGTTGATGCTGTCATCGGCATGTGCGTTGAAATAAATTATCACGTGCAAGGGCTCAAATACAATTAACGCTCGTTCAGGTCCTCTACAAAGCCACAAAATACAGCCCTTTGGTCAAACGTTTGAGGATAAAGCACTTGGCTCAGATCTTTCTTGATTTCGCACGGGCAGTCTCTAAGACTCGCTTTCGCTGAAACCCTGTAATTTTAGTCGGGATGCGTTACTCAATGTCCTGACTATTTCTGGAAGATGATTCGTCACCAGAGAGGGAGTTCCAGACTTTAACCGTAAAACAGAGACAGTGGCCAAAGCGCCTATATTGAAAAAAATGATTCGCCGAATAATTATGTTGTCCTCTTACCACAATTAAAATTTAGCGAGAATTATTGCAGCTCCACAAACAGCCCATAAATTAATGACGGTATTTCCCTACGTGTGCAGGTGCGGGAGCTGCGGCTGCGTCACGCTGCGCTGTGCCGCGCCATTGGCCGCTGCGATGACCTCTACGGATGGCTGCTCTTCTTCTGGTACATCAATCACGTTTCTCTGCCTTAGTCGTGAACACGGCTATGCAATGCTTGGCGTCATAAACCGGTTACCTCACTCTAACGCACAGGGAACATAGCGGCATATATCCTATCTCACCATAGGGAAAAGCTCATGCAGCTCAGTGCAGTGCCTTTCTCTCTTCCGTGCTTTCTGTGACGTCGATTGCTGCGTTTGTTGCCACGCTGTCGAATGTTAAGGATTTTATGCGAAAAAAGAGCGAGAAGGATTTATTTAACACGTTGTTACAGTAAGTAATCTGGGAAAGCAGTTGAACATTATTTAGGATAGATTCGACGCGACTGGTGCCTTTCTTCTAACTTGTACGTACAATTATATCACTTAGCTGCGTTCTATTCAAACAGCACTGCATGGTAATATACCTCAACGCACTTCGCTTTGCGTTTAATCACTTCGCTGCTGGCCCGTGGCTACGAAATAAGGACACGGAACGGCGACCGCACGGCGGAGAAGAAAATACTGCAGGAAAAAAAGCCGCAGTGGATCATATTTGGCTGCATCTTTAGCATTGAAACGCATGCATTACATAAACAGAGGGGAGAGGTGGGACAAATGCACGGCTGCGGCTTGAAGCACTCGCTTCCTCCGGTATCGCGAACTGTCTCGACGAAATTCAGGCTTGAAACTGGCAGTACTTTATTGGCTCAAAGAAGCCACGAGGAAAAAGTGCAGTCAGGGGCAGGATAAGCGACTTCTTTCTTCATTCTGTGCTCATGTCTGCTTTTCTGTCAAACGGGCCAACTGAATGAAAATTGTAGCGTAACTTCTTCGTCGAGGATAGGCGACGCAATACATCAGATGTATTGCGGGAAATGCGAAGCACATTCTAGGACACCTCCCTCCCGAAGATGTTTATCTCCAGATTGGCGCATATTCTTCCTCTAGTGAGACGCTTGGCTGGCAGTGGTGCTGGCAACGAAGACGCGCTATAGCTTATGTTCGAATACACACAATCCTGAATCTGCTGCACTGACTGTTTAGCGAATTTAAGGACGCTTCTTTTATAAATGCGGCTCGTCTGCTCGCTGTTCAGCCCCGAGCAACGCCCATCACAAGCGCAGCCTTAAAGCACCCCGTCACCATCCAGTCTGCACGCGCGTCATAACCGGCGCCCCAGCTTCCGAGTGATGTGGAAAGAAAATCGGAGTAATACAGGCAATGCAACGCACTGCTGCTGGTAACCGTGTTCGGCACCATTCGAGAATCGTTGAAACGCTCACGGCTCCCTTCTGTTGGCGATGCGCCAGTTCCTTCAGTGCGCCCTGCTAAATACCATTCCGGCGGAAATTTTCTGAATTTTTTCTTCAGACTGAGCGTCATATTAGGCGTCTTAATAAGCCTCAGGATTGCCGAGGTTTCCGGAGGTTATCCGCGGGATTCGGGCCATAATAATAGCTATAATCATTTCGTGCTTAAAAGGACCGAAATCGTTCAAGGCGCCAGTCACTGTCAGCAGCTCCAGCTCCTTCTCACCTCTCCTCTCATGCTTGCTGCTGCCCAAGAAGGCTGAAAAGAAATGAAACCTCCTGCGCAGTGGGCCCATCGGCCCGATATTGTCCAACAGCAATGGTCCAAAAATCCTAATGGCGTCACCATGGTCTCGTAGGACTTCTAAAGTAGACCGTAAGCCACCGTATTAGTCAAGTTCGTGATAGTGAGAGTTAGTGACAGTGGTAGTTTTGGAATGGTAAAGGTCGTTACTAAATAAAGATGATGATGGTTTTTATTGGCATTGGCAATAACAAAGGCTTTTAGGCTGAATACCTTTTGATTAAAGGCCTTTATGAGAAAGGCCTCTAGGGCAAAGGATAATTTCACATTCAAAACGCGTAAGGCCCGTAAAAGCTTCATGATGTAAAAGCTCTTGTGGTGTCGAAGCACTGTGGATCTTACCAACACGTCGAATCCACCCGTTTGCTTTTTTTGCGCTTGTTTTTGTATTTTCGCAGTCAGGAACGTTGGATTTGTGCAACCGCGCATCTGTTTACAACGCTTGAGCGGACGCTCGTGGAGGGGCGTTGATTTGGCGCGAATGTAATACTTTATACACTACTGTTGCTGTGAGCACTGTTGGTACTATCATAAAAAATATGGACTGTCCACCAGTTCTCAAAAGCTTTTTGCAAAATCAGCTCCTTGTTTTGTGCAGGTCCTGCAAAGTTGTTGCTCCTATAAGCTGCCCCATCCGTTCCCTGCGCCTAAAATTTCTCTTAACAAAAAAAAGAAAAAGCGCACGCTTTTCTTTTTGAAAAGGATGCACCTTTGAAGTCGCATAAGCTAAACTTCGCTGCAACAATTTACTCGGCGTATAGAAAACTGAACCTCAAAATATACCCCAACAACGACAAAAATGTTGGACGACAGCAGTGCCAGCGCCCACAGTGTCTAAGAAAGCCCCTGTGTTTGTAAACACGCTGTTGGTGTGTAGTTTTTCACATACACGTAGCTGTCCAAATACATGCTCTTTGGAATGCTGCGATCAGGTTCAGAGAGTCCGCGCTGCGGTTTGCGATGTGAACACAGCAGTCAGGCGAGCAGTATGGTGGCGCCGAGATCAGGCTTACCTTGCCAAATAGTGGACGATAGGCGTCGTCACACTGCTCACTGGACAGTTGCGCGTGCTTGGCGCAAGCGCGGTGGAAGCGGTATCGCAAGCTCTCTGCACCTATTCCCAACCGTTCAACAACGAGTCGTTTCGCGATCTGTAAGAATCCGATGGAGGGGTGTATCGACGGTGCATGAGGCGCATATTGAATTGCCACTTCCGCACGTCGCGCCAGCCGCTGAGCAGTCGGCGCGCATACACAACGCATGCTGACGCTGCCCGTATCACTTTACGTCGAAGGTGTGGGGACGCCGTGATCTGCTTCGTGTTCGGCGTGCCCTGGATCATGGCAAGAGCGGACGTCGATGACCCTACTGGCTACGCAGCGGCGTCGGTGGACGTTACGCTCGGCGTGCTGCTTCTCGTAGCGCTGTTCGTGGCCGCCTCGGAGCCGGGTCGCCTGGCCAAGGACTCGCTCACGCCGCATGTGCTGCGCCTGTCGTGCTGCCAGTCAGTGCATGCGGCCGGCGCCACTGGCAAAGAAAATGACGTGGCGCTGAACCAGGAGCTGCTGCTGCTGGCCACGGCTGTGCGAGCTGCCCGCGTCGAGATGACCGGCTGGAACTGCTTCGACGTCCACCGGGGCACCACCATCACCGTCCTGTCCATGCTGGCTACGTACGCGGTCATCGTCTACCAGATGCTCCACCACATCGGTTAAGACTCTGTCCAGCCTCCCCAGATGAAAAGGCTGTTGCGCAGTTTAGAACTGGGATGAATTCTTTGAGGCTGTTTTCCTTTTATTGTCGGATACATCACTTAGTAGTACACCTTCTGAATTGTAAAGCCCCTCCTGGATGAACCGATAGCTGTGGGAAACGAAATGGGACAGTCTACTATGACTTCGCTGATGACATCGTTTTCGATATGCTACGACGAACGCCTTGCGCTTGAGATAGCGAACGTGTACCGTATTTACTCGCATAACGAACGCAGTTTTCCTTCCCATAATTTCGTTCCCTTGCATTCGTTTTCTATGAATATGCGGTTAACCAGTTGACTCCATAGTCACTGACTTATGAAGGCGTTTAGTACTATCTCCCAAGGGAAAATCATAAAAAAGCATAACTTCATTTAAAGATACTCCTGTTACTGATCTGGTTTTATTTCTCAACGCTAACAATGTATATATTTGACTCCGACTGCATCAAATCTGATTGAAAGTTTTTGAGGCGTCTTTAAAGGTTCCGGCCTGGGTCCTTTTTTTCTGTTATACATCAGTGATCTGCCACGTCATGTACTACGAAACAGATGCCTGTACACTGTTGGTTGATTGCTCTGTAATACAGTTATGTCATCTCTCGATTACGACTTTCCAGACAAATCTTTCTGAAGCACCTGGAAGTGGTGCGCTCAAAAGAAATTAACATTAATTTCTCCAAAAGTAATGTTGTTCTCAAAACGCACGTTTAATTACTTAATCATACATTCATTCAAAGACAAATATAAAAAGAATAGCTCTGAAATACAAATACCTCGGCGTTACTATCACGTAGCTCAGTCATAGTTTAAATAGGTTGATTAGATTTCTAACAAAGCTCTGCGAAGACTGGGATGATTATGCCGCACATGCTGCCCCACAAGGTCCCAAGTTCAAAAATTGTTTTTAAAAAGCGGTCCTTTTTATTTCACTAAAATGAAACATTTTTATCCTTCTTCCCACGCGTCTGATCTGCAACTCACTACATTTTAATCACGTCATCGTAATGAAAGTTCAAATTCCTAACAAGTGAATAAACTCTCAAGAATTAGGGCTGCTTGAAAAGTAAAATTCGTCTACGTCATAAATATATTTTTCAAAAGGCTTTCACAAACTCAAAATTTCACCTTTAGCCCTTGTTGGCAAGATCAAATACAGTATTTTTCTAGCAATATAGAAAGATCTGCTTGAACACCAAGCTTCCTCGTATGTGGGGAGAGCTGGGTTCATTCCCCTGTGCCGCCGAGCACCCAGCGATGTCCGATGTGTACAAGCTTTCTCGCGGCCTGGTCCTCGGCTTCTCTGGAACGAAATGCTCGGGAATTGAGTATTTAGCATACACCGCCCCACCTTCTCCCTCCCCCCCCCCCCCCCACCACCTTTCATGTGGTCGTTGACCGCTTTGAAATTTGAAATTGCCATGTGCGGTAAAATCCATATGAGGTCCTTTTTAGTTCTTTGCCGGTCATACCCAAGCTGTTCTTGTGAAAAATTCTTTATCTCCTGCGATTTTTAACTGCGTTTTCTCACCTTCCGTTTACTTACGTTTTCGTAGCCTGTCATACGCACACGCTCTTAACTTTTACAACTGCGTTTCAGCATTGCGTTTTAGAATTGCGTTTTTTTACCAGCTCCAGCAATATGTCGTCATGCGGGGAGGCAAGGTGTGAAAAAAAAGCGGCAGCGTATCATGGCCTGGAGCGTAAGAGACACAAGGGTCGCCACGCTGACGGCGAGACAGCTCCTTTGTAAAAACGCATGCCATAGTTGGTATCCGCACGGTCGATCACAATGCATCTCGGCACGCACGAAAAAAATATGATGTTAACGGCTGTTCCTGCAAGATATCGGTCGACGCATTGTGCGCCCCGACACACGGGAAAAGGTCCACTTGTCGGCTACATGGAAGATCAGCAAGTCCATGTGAGTGTGAATTCTAGGTGGATTATTCGTGTTCGAGAGGCCCGCTCACAGCAAGGAAGCGAGCATGGGGTAAGTATGCGCCATGAGATTAATTCTCTTGATGTGCAACATTGCCAGAGAAAAAATTTTGAATTTGGAATGTTGTAATTGCAAGGTATTCCATAATGGTATATTCTTCCGATGTGTAGCAAAACTTTTGCTTTAAAGTGTTTCATCGCTCGCATCGAGCAGTTAAGACTGCCACAGAAAACCAATCAGAAACGTTTTTTGTGATAGCGGAAAGGTACATAGCTAAAAAAAATCAAGCCTTCCGACGGGAGATCTGGGGATATATTGATTGCTATAATGAAATATTACAATATACCGGGGGTCTCAGCGAACGCTTTCAAAAATTTTCAGAAATGGGCTTTTTGGGGTAAAAATATGGCTTTTTCGGCATAGTATTATCAGTGTTGGTGGGCACCAAAAACCAGAGAATCGTCTCAAATAGTAAGCAGGTTAACTAATTAACTTTTTACTATTAAAGTTAGCCGCCTAGTGGCAATTAGAGACTCGTAGCCGGTCGTTAGTAATAGCCATATCAGTTTTTAGAATTTCGCAAACGCGATTACCCTTCATGCTGTGTCTCTACAAAATTTGGCTTTTTCGGCTAGTTACGTGCACTGGAGGGGTTGCTTTGTCTGCATGCTTACGAAAGCGCATGTAATTTCGCACTATGTAGCCAAATTTTGTCGAGCCACAGCGGCAAGGGTAATCGCGTTTTCGAAATTTTAAAAACTGATATGGCTAATAATAACGACCAGCTACAAATCTCTAGTTGCAACTAAGCGCCTAACTGTGCTAGTTAAAACGTTAATTATTAAAATTAGTTAATCAGCTTACTACTTAACACGATTCACCGGTTTTCTGGTGTCCGCCAACACTGGTAATACTATGCCGCAAAAGGCATCACATAATAATAATAATAATAATAATCGATCAATCAATCAATCAATCAATCAATCAATCTTTATTTTTTCGGTGCCCAGGAACAACCCAAAGGTCTTGGTGCTGGTACACCATTCACACGCACAAAATGTACATTTGTCTTCACTACAAAGGAAGACACTCAGGGGAGGTAATGCAGCAGTCAAGGCGATAGAAAAAGAAGACACATAAACTAGGCGCGACTAATAATAATAATAATAATAATAATAATAAATCTTTATTTTTCGGTGCCCAGGAAAAACCCAAAGGTCTTGGTGCTGGTACACCATTCACACGCACAAAATGAAAATTTATTTCACCACAAAGGAGGACACTCAGGGGAGGTAATGCAGCAGTCAAGGTGATAGAAAAAAAAGACATAAACTAGGCATGAGAGCAAGCATGAAGCAAAAAAGCGAGAACAAGAAAACAGCGAGAACAGCGGTAAATGAAAACAGCTAGAACAGGCAACAGACATATAAATAACTAATGAAACAATAAACAAAGAGAATGAACACAAGAACGACCGATAACAGCTAAGTACAGCATATAGCAAAATACAAACAAGAATAAAGCCAATACTAATATGAACGAATAAGAAACCTCTGAAATACAAGCTAGAAATACAATCATACACAATAAGAAATGTAATTAGTGAACGCGTTACAGACAATCAGGCGTGAGTACACAGTATTAAAGAAATAATATTAATGAAAACAAGTAGACGTGATGAACAATTAAGGAGAAAAAACAACATAATACCGGTGCAAATGCACAAGTGTAGTAAAGACAAAATGCATGAAAGGGGAAGTTATGTAAGAGAAAAAGAGTGCTCAAAGTGGAACGTCACGGACATCCAATATAAAGGAAGGGAGAGAATTTTCGAATATATCAAGGTGAGGACAAAGAGAATTAAACAACTTTTGCATCCTGTCCAGAGGGGAGAGGGAGTGCAGGAGCGCAGAAACTTGGAATGGTCTGAATTCCCTTATGCTCTTTCGCGGTACACGCAAAAGGATACGCGCTAGGAGCTGAGGGCATAGAATGTGACCATGAAGAAGTTTATACAAGAAAATTATATCTGCCCTCACGCGACGGCAACTAAGAGATGGAAGCTGCAGTGAGTTACTCCGTCTGGGACGAGAGCTGGAAGTTTTGCAAGAAAACCGATGTTGAAATATGCGTAAAAACTTTTGCTGAACTCTGTCGATTTTTTCACAGTTTGACTGGCAAGTGCTGTTCCAAACAACAGACGCATATTCCAAAAGCGGCAAGCATATGGAGAGGTAGAGCTTTAAGAAAGGAAGTGGCGCTCGAAACTCTCTCGAAAGCCTGCAGATGAAGCCGAGTGTACGCATAGCCCGCAGAGCAATGCGTTTTGTATGAGAGGAGAAGCTGAGGCTACGGTCGAAAAGTACGCCGAGGTCATTAATTTCATCAACCCTGGGCAGCGGCCTACCATTCACAGAATAAGAGTAGAGAAGACTGTGCGTTTTACGCGTAAATGAGACAACCTTGGTTTTAGATGAATTGAGAGTGAGCCCATTCTTCAAGCACCAATCAGAGAAGGCGGATATGTCCGATTGCAATGACAAGCAATCATGAAGAGTATGTATTGCCTTGAACATTTTTATATCGTCCGCATAAAGGAGAAACGAGGAGTTTTTGACCACGGAGGAAACGTCATTGATAAAAACAGAGAACAGAAGCGGGCCTAATACCGAGCCCTGAGGAACTCCGCTGGTTGGAGTGTAAACAAATGAGGTCTGTCCATTTACACTGACAAAGCAGGACCGATCAAGAAGATAGTTGCGTAGGAGGGCTACAATTGAAACGTCGATCTCAAGTAGCAGAAGCTTTTGAAGAAGTAATGAGTGAGTAACAACATCGAAAGCTTTGCTCAAATCACAGTACACAGCGTCTACCTGACTCCTCTGAAGGACTTCAGCTGATGTATACGTCATAAAAGTCACAAGGTTAGTTGTAGTAGAACGACCTTTTATGAAACCATGCTGATTATGTATGATTACATGTTTGAGGTGGAAGGAAAGTACTTTGTGCAAAGCTAGTTCAAAAAGCTTAGAGGTTGCACAAAGAAGAGAAATGGGGCGGTAGTTCGAAACATCAGATTTGTTTCCTGATTTTGAAGACAGGGAAAACACGCGCCGTTTTCCACACGCGGGGAAAGGCAGAATTTTTCAAACAGTTATTAAATATCGTGGTTAAAACAGGGACGAAGGTACTATTGAAGGCTTTTATTATGGCGGCTGGAATGCCATCAGGTCCAGGGGACAAAGATGGTTTCAAACACTTAAGACTCTCACTTACTAACTTCTCGTCAAGAAGAACGGAATTAGGTGCGCCAGCTGGAAGGCATACGGAATCGCAACGTGGAGATTTGTGCACGGAGGAAAAGTGTTGAGCAAAGCCGTCAGCGACATTCCGAATTTCATCCATGAGAGTCAACTAAGTGAATATGACTATCAGATTTATTCGAACGCTTGCGAACGTATCGCCAGAATTCAGCAGGACGATTAGAGGCACTATTCTCTAAATATTCAAGATATGACTCATGATCCCGCTTGTACAGGCGTTTGCAAAGGGAACGCAAGCGGCGAAATTCATCTGCCCATGTATCCAGCCCAGGGCGTTTCGCTTTATGGTGGGCCCGCTCCTTAAGTTTCAGCGCTGCTCTAAGTTCCTTGGAAAACCAGAACGGAAACTTGCTGCGAGTAGGAGTGTGCAGAGGTATGTACTGGCGCATAATAATAATAATAATAATAATAATAATAATAATAATAATAATAATAATAATAATAATAATAATAATAATAATAATAATAATAATAATAATAATAATAATAATAATAATAATAATATTTAATAATAATAATAATAATAATAATAATAATAATAATAATAATAAACTTGTTTATTTTGGTTCATGAAATACAAAAACCGAGGACGTACAGGCTAAAGGTGTTGCAAACACCTGACAAGGGCCTGTAGTCCTGGAAAATGACAATCAGTGGCAAGCAGCAACAGTTTTAGAAATTTAGCACAGCAGCCATCCAAAATCAATACAATGCATAGGAGGGAACTTAAAAGTAGAATACACTCGCATGAAGGAAAGAAGCGTAAGGCACAATATTGAAAATGTACTAGAAAACACAAGGGTGGAATTAATGCAGTTCAGCTAGGAAGCCAGCATTCCGTGAGCTTCGTTTTAAAAGTGTTAAGTGTGTGGTTTTCAAGTGCTAAATCTAGAATTCCGTGGTAAGTGTTTAATAAATTTGGTATCTGATAGTTTAGCTTCAGAAAACCATAATTTTTAAGAGGCTTATAGGCATGGCAATTGTGTCACTGGAAATTATAAGCTGAGCTTGTCATGAGATATTGTAGCGCGAAATCGTGTTTATTTACTGCAACGAGACTCTTAATATACATTGCAACTTTTTCTTGTAACTTTGCTGTACAGTTAACAATTTATACCTGGGAAAAAGAACGGATGTGCACTTACAGAAGGGTAGGTTCGCTATGGCATGAACGGCTCGCCTCTGCAACGTGAAATTTTTTTCAGGTTTGTGGTGGTCGTTGTACCCCATGCAAGTAAACCTTAATACATGTACGAATGAAAAAGGGAATAATAAATTTGTAACTTTACCTTCCCTGGTAACAGGTTTTTAAATTTGTTTAGTACGCCTACAGATTGAGCTATCTTTGGGCGAATATATTCCATGTGAGTTGTCCAAAGAAGGTGCTCTTCAAACATGACGCCTAAGAATTTTATTGATGTTTCTCGAATAAGACGACTATCTTCAAATGTGACGAAGAAGTTGCTATCTACTTTCATGTGTTTTGTTCTAAATAGGGTGTACTTTGTTTTAGCCACGCTTAATGTTAGTTCATTTCTCATTAGCCAGAAAGACAGTTCTTGTAACCAAGCGTTGGTCGTTTCCTGTATAACCTGAAAGTTCTGTCCAGCCAAGAATACATTAGTGTCGTCTGCATAAATTATGATGTTCTTGGTATGAGGTAAGTTAACTACATCATTTATGTAAAGCAGGAACAGCACTTGTCCCAAAATAGACCCTTGGGAAATACCAGTGATGACAAGACCCATGCGCGAAATTGCATTGCTGACTTTAGTGAACTGACATCGGTCGCTTTGGTAGCTTTGGAAAAGTTCTAGTGCAATTTCTCTTATCCCGTAGCAATTTAATTTCGTAAGTAATATATTCTGATTGACAGAGTCGACAGCTTTACGCGGATCTAAAAATATGTTCAGTGTTATAAGCTTATTTTGAATGTTCTCAATAATTCTTTCTTTCATTTCAATACTGCAGACTCAGTTCTTTATTTTTATTTTTATATTTTATATCGAGTTTTATACTCTTACACCAAAAAGCCTACTTTTGAAAATTTTTGAAAGTGTTCGCTGAAACACCCCGTATGAAAAAATTGCGTTCATAAAGTCTTTTCAGTTGGAATATTATTTTAGCCGGAATTGTTGCGTATGTATACCAGGTGTTTCAGGGAAGACTTTCAGTAATTCTCAAAATAGGTTAGTTGAGGTAAAAATATGGATTCTTCGATATATCATTACCAGTGTTGGCTGAGACCAGAAAACTGGCAAATTGTTTTAAGTAGCAACATGGTTAATAAAATTTTGACATTTAAATTTTTACCTTTTAGAGTTAGGCGCCTAGTTACGTTTAGAAATTTGTAGCCGGTCGTTAGTAATAGATAAAAAATAAGTTTTTAGAATTTCGGAAATTTGCCCACATCGTGCCAAAATACATGCGCTTTCAAAAATAATGCAGGCAAAGCAATTTTTTTCAGCACACCTAACTAGTCAGAAAAGCCAAATTTTGTCGAGCCACAGCACCAAGGGCAATCGGGTTTTATAAAGTCTAAAAATTTATATGGCTATTACTAGGAACCGGCCGCATATCTCCATGCAACTAGGCGGCTAACTTTAATAGTTAAAAAGTGAATTACTGAATATAGGTAATCTGCTTACTACTTAAAACATTTACCGGTTTTCTGGTCTGCGCCAACACAGGTAATACTACTCGAAAAAGCCATATTTCTGCATCAAAAACCAATTTTTGACAATTACTGAAAGTCTTCTCTGGAACGCCTAGTATAGTGAGTCAAGTTAGCGCCATTATTCTGCTTCAGACACGGTTTCCTTTATAGCGTTATGACCCACTGTTATGGTACATGAATTGCGTTCTGCGTGCAGCTAAAGTCATCACATGGTAGACAAGTAGTTAGCGTACAGCTGACTAGCGCTGGAGCCAGACATGACGACTGCAGGTATTTTATTGCTCTCATCTGGTGTTGTAAGGTTAGCTAATTTTGAATACTAAGAGATTTTTTTATTATTACACGCATGAATATACAAGGTTGTTTTTTAATCACTACATATTTTATATTTCTTTGTTCAAAAGCCATAGAAGATAGGAGAAAGCGATCTGTTCAGAATGACTGTACGGCACAGCGGACATTATGTCCCTGGTGGTAGGCAGTTTAAGCGCAATTAGTTACCGTTTACTAACTAATCAACTTTAGGAGCTTTGTTATGAGGAATAATATCCCTAATATATCCCCACGAGACTACTCAGTCTCGTGTAGGAGATAAATTATGCACCAGAATTGCCTGATCAACAAATCTATATCAACAGATTCAATACACAACGAGCGCAAGACGCCACATAGCACGTCAGTAAAAGCGATTGAATGAAGAGAAGGGACACGAAAGGTAGAGTGAGCGGCAGGGAATGTAAGCGGCCACATGAGAACGCTGAATATAGGTCGGCTTCTATCCGGGTGACAGAAATCAGCACTTAGCCACCAACAGCAATCACAGCGAGAAAATGAACAAAGGAAGGCGATCAGGGTACGAAACTGGGATGAAATGGAGAGTGGCTAACAGAGGTTTTGACCACCCGAAATGTTTTCAGGAAAATAACTGAGCATCTCGAGTTTACCATGGATATTAAGACTAAAGGAAAATCGGTAATTTGCGGTTCAATACCTCACAACTCGGCGCTTCGAAAAGTATCGCATTGTGAGAGCTCGGGTAGCATCCACTGAAAACCTAACCGCCCAGTGGAAAGGCGAGGGGACTTGTACTCTAGTTTTCTTTCTTTTCAGTTAACGTTTCTGCCGATGTCTTGTGGCGTATTACAATCACCGAGCAGGAGGAGCTCCCTAAATCCGCGAAGGGAAAATATATCTTGGTAGTCTAGGAACAATACCATCGAAGTGCAATCAAGGCATTCGATCTGAATCCATATCACCCATGGAAACACTCCACTCATTTCATTAAAATTCACTAATATTTCCTTAAAAACGTCTAAAGACCCTTTTTTTGGGGGGTTACATTAGTGGTGGGCCTTTTGTAATAGAGTATAAGTTCTTTTCTTCCATTTTTTGCGGAGTAAGGAAACTTGCTGCCGGATCACCGATTGGAATAAACCATTACACACTCTTCAGAATTGAACCGAAGAAGAAACTAAACTTGGGGCCGTATTCTATAAACTGTCAACTTTAGAACGGCCATTTTCGCGTCCGTCTGGTCCTCTGTCATTGGTCACTCGGATATGCCCGCGGCTTTCAAGCGTCTGTGGAAAGGCGCCCCCGCTTTTGAGCAGAAGGCGACCGGACCCCACCATTGCTTGCGATATGCAGTCAATAGCAGCCAGTGCTCAGGTCCGGTCACCTGCTATTGACAGAGCGCAGCGCTGCACCTCACCAGTGGCTGCATATCCCAGTCACCGCCAGCCAATGGCGAGGTCCGGTCGCCAACCAACCAATCGCCGGGCCACTTTCCAGAGACGCTTGATAATCGCTGGTATATATAACTGACTAATGACAAAGGAACCGACGCACTTGAAATGACAATTATAAAATGGACTGCTTACAGAATACGGCCCCTGGGGCCTCATTTGTGAATTAATTACATCGTTTTCATTTCATTTGGTCGTGACGTCAATTGCGGCGAAACAGTCAGGAGGTTGGCAAGCAAACAACCAATCACATTAGTGGCCGGTTTGGTAGCGACGGCGCCGCTATCCACCCCACCGCCGCTTTTGTTTATTAAGTAATGTATTTATTTATTTATTTATTTGTACATACTGCCGCCCCTACAGGGGCTATCGCAGGAGTGGACATATACATTCAAAAACTAATGACATGGTAGCAAAATTAAAAACATAAAAGTGGAATACATACGGAAAATTGCACAAACTGGGAGCATGGGTACAGTAAATAAAGAGATTACCATTCAGTTATGACCTGTATAAATTTGTCTATAGAGAGGGAACGCACTGGACCGGGCAATGTATTCCAGTGTTCGATGGTGCGCGGAAACTATATTTAAACACATTAGTGCGATCAAAGTAAGGTGAAAAATTAAGATAATGATAACTTCTGGTTGACGATGGTATGACACTCGTGATGTACCTGGCGCTTGAGGGTCGATAGTGCGAATTAGCGACCCAGTGCAGAAATTTTAACGATTCTAGTTGCCGGCGAGTAGCAATGGTAGTGATTTGTAATGATTTCAGTGCAGAAGAGGGTGAAAAATCACTGCGATATTCATTACTGATGAAGCGAACTGATTTTCTTTGTATGGCCTCAATTTTCTTAATATCTGTTACCTTGTAAGGATTCCAAACAAAGCAAGCATAGTCGACAATATTTTTGCGCTTCCATGCGTTCCCTCACAAAGTTCTCTGGCACTCAAATAGCAAGAAAGAAGCATCTTAATGATATTTCTCATACAAAGATATCTAGTTTAATTCGGTGCGGTCCTAAATCTTGTCTGAAGACATCGTTTGTGCGGAGAAAGGGAGGTCACTGCATACGAGACGAGGCGCTCCTTGAGGTAGTCCTCCAGTTGAGTCTAACGGATGAACAAGGGGTGTTCCGAGCGTCCCTTTAGGCGCTTTTGGGACGTCCCTGTGGAGCTTTTCGGAAAAGGCTCCGTGATTGTGGTGCACGTGCAATGGGCGCTTCGGCGCCAAGAATGGCTAGTACTCCATTGACACACTTTGTTCATGTACCGTCCCACTGTGGCTTTCGGGCGGGACGCTGTGTCATGCCTACTACCTTGATGGGCTTTATGAAGAACCACAAGACTATGGTTCTGTACTATACCAGGTGTTTCGCCTAAGATGTTCTGTAATTTTTAAAACTAGGTTCTTTGAGTTGAAATACCGCTTTTTTGGGCATAGCATTGTCAGTGGTGCAGCACATCAGAACACAGCTAGCACGTGCTATCATACCTAGCAAATCTGTACAAAAGCGTTTTTCAGCAGGAATATGAGCGCAATTTTTTTCATATAATATAATATTTCACTATAACAATCAAAATATTTGCTGATCACCCGATGGCAGTGTTGTATTTCCTGTTCTGTTCACGTTTTTGCTATTGTCAAAAGTTTTCCTCATTGGTTTTCTATGGCAGTCTTAACTGTTCGATGAGACTGATGAAAGTACTTTAAAAGAAAGATTTTGCTATACATCAGAACAATGCAACATTACCTTATGAGGTTACATTATGAGGTTCCATAGCTCACAAGAAGTGCACACAACACGAGCGCTAAACTTCCACTGAACCATTTTTGTTTGGCGCTTACAGCTTTGTAATGCAACAACCAGGCTACGAAGATAGAACCATACCAACAATTATCTTGTCAACAGCATGATGCGTCAAAACGTAAAAACAACAAAACCTCTCAAAAACCAAAAAACTACTACAGTGAGCACGTTTCACACTATCACCCGCTGCGCTGAATCCAAGAAAGCTATGCTGGTTGTTTTTTTATAATACAGAAGGACTGCGAACACAATTTTCCTTCCTTGTTGTGTGCTATTGAACCTCATGTCCATTGCCCACTAGTCCGGACATTAGCCTTTGGAAATCATAGGAAGCTGGTTGACTAATATTGAGTACTTCACTGTTCTAACTATTGGTGTTAGTCTCCCTGTTTATTAAGAGGCATGTAGCCCACCATAAGTAATATCGACATCAGTTTTTAGAATTTCAAAAACAGAGTTGGCCTTGATGCTGTGGCTTGACAAATTTTCGCCTACATCGCGCCAAAGTGCATGCGCTTAGAAAAGCTCGCAGGCAAAGTAACCTAGCTCTACATTGCACGAAACTTGTTGAAATGGCCACGAAGTTAGAACAGAACATCGCAGCAGGACGGAACAGACAGAGCAGGATTAAGCAAAGCACTGGAGGAAATTCGGGCCGGTTGGTGCATAGCGACGAAATCAGAGCAGAACAACGCGCTTTGTTCGTGTCTGCACACTTTGTATCTTCCCTGCTCTGCTCTGTTCTCGCTTCGTTGCTATGCACCAACCGGCTCAAACCTTAACTTTGCTTAAATAGCAAGATTCGTAGCGCCATTTAACTGCGTTTCCGAAATTCTAAAAACGCCTCTTATTTCCACATCACTTCCTCTACTCTTGTCCCTCTCTCTTTCCTCGTTTCTTTTAGCATCCCCGCAAGATGACGGGAAGCCTTCGTGTGCCGAGTGACCGACGCCGCCGCCGTGAGGGAGACCGCCTGGAACCTCCGAGGAGAGCGGTCGCGTTTCTCCGTGCTCCCGCTGAACCGTCTCCCAATCTCGGCGGCAATCGCTCCCAGCATCCGGTCTGAGCGTTCGCGCGCGCACCGTTTCCTGGATGACGAGCGCGCCGTGCCAACGACGCCTCCCTAACATCGCCAGGACTCTGCAGCCACGAATTTTCAGCAGGTGGGCCCAATTTTCGTTTTGCGAGGGGAGATTTTCACTTTGCCACGAGGAGCGGGCGCTAGGCCTAACGGCTGCGTCGCTCCCGCGGCGGTGACACCATCGCCACCTCTCAAGATGACTTCTCAAGCCCCTGTAAAAGGCTACGACCCTTCCGAAATGGCCTGAACCACTCTTCCGGCTGCCCAACCTCAAGCTCCCGCGGAACCTGCACGTTTCAAGCATGACGAGCTTTTTCAACTTTTTAACCGGCGCGGCAGGGCCGGCTCCAACTTGGCGACTGACACATCGGTGGCCCCCCCAAGCCAATCAGCAAGCCCTCGCGCACGGGCCTGCCTCATCACGTAGAAACCAAACCCAGTCGCGTCAGTGGAAGCCCCGTCCGATACCACAAATGCATCCTGAAGACTACGTGGTCATCATCAAGCCCAGGTTCACCGCCGACCTAAGGAATACCTTCCGACGGGGTGAGTTGGGCAAAGCCCTGAACTCGGACCTCGGCATTTCAACTGCCGAGAACATTCTGAACATCGTCCTCGCCCAGGAGCAGAGTCTGCTTGTTGTGCGCGCATGGAATCCGAACCTCGCCGACCGCCTGCGCGGAGAATTCAACTTGTCCACGAGCAAAGGCACCCTGCCCATACACGGGCATTTGAAAGAAACCGGGGACGTGTGCCGTGGCGTCATCGGAGATATCGCCGACGAGGAAGCCAGCGCAACGCTCATCGCCCAAATTGCCTGGCGAGGCGGCCAGATTGCCAGCATTCGCCGCTTCGGAAAATCATCCATCGCGGTGATCACCTTTGTGGGAAAGGTGGTCCCGCGGTGGGTGGTCCCACTCCAACGGGGAAACTCGCACCCGTCCGAAAATATAAACGAACCGTGCCAGCCTGTGTGAAGTGTGGTACTCTGGGACACCGCGCGGACACTTGCCCTACGCCGAACTCGCCTAAGTGTGGCCTTTGCGGCCAAACTGTGACTGTGACGCAGGACGGCCGTGCGCCACACGAGTGCAACCCAACCTGTGCAATCTGTCGACTAGCCCACCCCACGGGCTCGAAACATTGCACGGCAAAATTCCGCAGACTTCATCTTGCCGGAGCGAAGCCTTCCCAACATGGAGTATTCGAGAAGCCAGCGCCTGGAAACAGGCGAGGTCCCCCCGCCGACGGAGCCAATGGCGGCGCGGTACACGGCCAACACACTGCTGGCACGCACGAGCGAGACGTCAACCCCGCCTCCTCATCTTCCGGACAGAAGTCAACGGGAGAGAAGCGAAAGGAGAAAAACAAGAAGAATAAGCAGGCGCCGCAACTACCCCCTGGTGGAGACGACGCCAAGCACTTCCCCGCCCGCCAACCAAGTGGCGCTGCCGGAGCCCGGGTCCCGACGCAGCAGCAACACACACAGATTAGTAGCTGGGCAGGAGTCGCCTCCTCCCATCCCTCCTCCTCACCCACTTCCCCCATCTCGGCTTACGGCGTAGATGTCGAAAGCCGCAGACAAAACGAGCAGCTTAGAGCACAGATCGGGCAGTTGCTCACCAAAATTCAAAATTTAGAAGAAAAGCTATAGCTGCTACGACGGGTATGCCGAGTTCAGACGTCATGGAGAGTGAGCCCGAACTGCCGCCCGCGTTCGCGTCGGCAATGACCGCGATGGAGGCGCGTCTCACCTCCCATCTCCAGAAAATGGTAGAAGCGGCGATGAACTGCATAGAGACCAAATACTCGGCATCGGTCCCTGCAGCTATCAGCCGCTGCATGAAATCGCAAACCACCCGAACGAGCCGGCGGTTCGGTGCGATGCGAGCCTTCAACAGGCACAAGTAAATTATCGGCAATCCCGAGACGCGGAATCGGAGGACTCCAACCCCGCACCCCCACAAGGTGCTGGCTCTGGGCCGGAGTCCCATCAGCCCCCATCTCTCTCCTCCAATCCTAATGATGGCAGGACGGCCTAACAAGCGTTCCCCTCCTCCGAAAACACACAAATTGGTAACCGTAACGCAATGGAATTGTAGAGGCTTCAAGGCTCAACAGAAACGCGCGAATCTGCGCCTCTACATAGAAACTTTCGTGGCTTTGCCCGCCGTGGTCGCCCTCCCGGAGCCAGGAGCGGCGGCCAAGTTGACTAACTACGCGACGTTCCAGCGAGACCCCTCGTCGTGTCTCTTCGTACACAAGTCGTACACAGCCACCGAAATTGACCTCGATCTCAATATACCGCCCTCGTACGCCATGGTAAGGATCCTTCCCCTTCGCCGATCGGATCCTCCCCTGCACGTTTTTAATGTATACTACTCCCCGAAATTGAAGAGGGTGACCTTTGTGGACCTTTTTAGCGGTGCACTTAAAGAAGCAAGTCGCGACCCCCTGCTGATTGTGGGCGACTTCAACGCCCCTAGCCAGCTATGGGGCTATCGTAAGGAGGAATTGCACGGACGCATGCTGGCGGAATTGGCGTCCACACTGGGGCTCACCCTCCACACCGCCCCGGCATTTCCTACCCGCGCAGGCAACTCGGTGACCCGAGACACATGCCCGGACCTCACCTTCACACGCAACATAAGACACGCAGACTGGATCAACACCGAGGATACCCTCGGCAGCGACCACTGCATCCTCAACACCACTGTTTATACATGGCTTCTAAAGCGCCCCACCACACAAGCAAGCATTCCCAATTGGATCACCTTTCGCCAAAATTTCCCATCCGACACCAACACAAACATCACACAGCAGGGCTACACAAACTGGTCGCAGTCAGTCATGTCACACCTTCGCTCCCACGAGAAGCAAATACAGCTCACAGAGGTGGTCACGGACGTGGACAACCACTCCTCCACCTCTGGGAAGCGCGTCGCGGCCTTACGCGCCGCTGGAAGCGCCAGAAACACAAGAAGCTCAAAGCGCGCATTGTGGACATCACCCAGGCGCAGCAGAGTACGCGGCCCAACTCGATGACTCCAACTGGGTGGACCGCTGCAACACGGAGGCGAGGCAAATGTCGAGCCGCAACACGTGGCGGCTCTTCCGAGCCCTCATCAACTCAACACAGACCCGCACAGAAACGCAGAAGCAACTACACAAAGCCATGCACTCATTCCAAGGAAATACAACGCAGTTGGCAGAGGAACTCCGGGATCGCAACCTGTGCACAACTCACGACGCCCGCAGGTCGGCCTACTCCTACGCAGGCAGGGAAAACTCGGAGTTGGACAAGCCTTCCCAGCTTTACAATCTGCGGGCCAGTCTGGCCAAAATGAAGAGGGGCACCGCGCCGGGCCGAGACAAGGTGAGCGTCAAACTTTTGGTGAACCTTCCTGATTCAGCGTACCAGTGCCTTCTAGAATACATCAATGCGATCTGAACGGGAGAAACCCCCCTCCCTATTGACTGTAAAACAGCCCTTGCCACCTTCATCCCGAAGGCCGGGAAACCGATCGACACGAACAACCTCCGCCTTACATCTCTCACCTCGTGTGTGGGCAAATTGATGGAGACGATGGTGCGGGATCGGCTGTCAGAATACCTCGAACAACACACCTTCGCGGACACCATGCTCGGATTTCGCCCACACAGATCCGCACAGGATGTCCTGCTCCAACTTGACCGCGAAATCTTGAACCCTACCACATACTCCCAAAACGACAAAATTGTCCTCGCGCTCGACCTGAAAGGAACGTTCGACAATGTAACTCACGAGGTCATACTCAGACACTTGAGTCAAACTCACTGCGGTGCCAATACTTTTAATTACGCTAAACAATTTCTCACGGACAGACTATCCTACATCAGAATACAGGACCAAGAGCATGGGCCTTTCCTGCTCGGCACGAGGGGCACTTCACAAGGCGCGGTGCTGTCCCCTTTGCTATTCAACATAGCCATGATGCGCCTGCCTGCCCTGCTGGGTGCGGTCGAAGGGGTCCAGCACCCGCTGTACGCCGACGACATCACCCTCTGGGCTACGAAAGGACGCCTAGGGGACATGGAGACCAGCCTGCAAACGGCCGCCAGCATAGTGGACCGCTATGCCCGAGACTCTGGTCTGGAATGCTCCCCGCAGAAATCGGATTTCGTGCATAACGCGATATCAGTGCACGTTAAGGATCCCGAGGTGGTCGAAATTATTCCGGAGCCCTCACCTACGGCACCTCTTCTTCCTTTCTTCTTTCACTCCCTCCTTTATCATTTCTTTTACGGCGCGGTTCAGGTGTCCAACGATATATGAGACAGATACTGCGCCATTTTCTTTCCCCCAAAACCAATTATTAGTATTATCTGCGCCCCTCGCGCACATGCCCCACATAAAGCAATATCTCCTTGCAAAGCGGTCCAATTCACGAATCCAAGGAAATTAGAGTCCTCGGACTCTCCATACACAACCGACGACGTTGCGACACAACAGTCGCCAAGCTCCGGCAGGTAGGGGACCAGGTGAGCCGCATGGTCGGCCGGGTTTCCAACAAGCGCGGTGGGTTAAGATGCAAAGAGGCCTTGCGGCTGGCGAACGCATTCGTGACCAGTCGTATCCTGCATTCGACTCCCTACCTCCACCTGCGGAAACAGGAAGAGAATGCCCTTGAGGTCATCCTCCACAAAATCATGAAACGAGCGCTGGACCTCCCGGTCTCTACCTCTACCAGCCACCTCATGGCACTCGGGATGGTGAACACTTTCAGGGAGCATCGGGAGGCCCACCTCAACAACCAATACACTCGTCTCACAAAGACAGTGTCGGGTCGCCGCCTTCTAGCCCGTCTTCACATCCAGCACACTAAATTTACAGAGGATAGATGTCGCTTTCCTGTGCACTGGAGACGCGCCCTCCGTGTGCGGCCTCTCCCCACCAACCTGTCCCAAGAGGACCATAATGGCAGGCGCCTGGCGCGGGCGGAAACCTTGCAGCGCCATTTTGGGAGCAAACCAGGAGTCTTCTACATGGAGGCTTCCGGCCCGGACCCCAGGGGCTGGTACACGGCCGCGGTCGTCCACGAGGGCAAAACAGTAGACGGCCTTACTTTCAAGGCCCAGTCAGCAATTCACGCAGAAGAGGTTGCCATCGCCCTGGCAGCCTCCGACTCCTCCTCCAAATACATAATCACCGACTCGCGAGGGGCTTGTCGAAACGTCGAGCAAAGGTGGGCTTCTCCCCTGGCTTATCGCATCTGCCAAAATTGTAATCGAGACTCGGATCCTGGGCACCGAACTCTCGTTTGGGCCTCTGGTCACCAAGGCCTCTGCGAAAACGAAGCAGCCGACGCCGCCGCCCGCGCGCTCTCTCTCCGGGCATTTCCTACAGGACCCGACGCTGAGCAGGAGTCCTATTTCAATCCGGTTTACACTTTTAAGGAAATATGCGACTATTACAAATCCACGCACCAAACTCTTCCCACCCCATGCAAAGGGCTGGGGAAGGCCAAAGAGCGGGTACTCCTGCGCTTGCTCACTGAAACGATGCTGTGCCCGGCAACTCTAAAGCATTTCAATCCTCAATTCGACGTGCGGTGCTCACACTGTGGGGAAGTGTCTGACACCTACCACATAGTGTGGGCCTGCCAACAGAACCCATCCCTACCGCCTATTCCAAACCCCACCCGAGAGGACTGGGAGGCGACCCTGTCCGGCTGCTGCACCCTCGAGGCCCAAAGGGCCTTAGCGCAGCGCGAATGGGCTGCGGCAACCGCCAATGGGGTGGCTGACTAGGCATCCCACCCAGTGGTTGTAAGGGCGTGACCCTTCAGGTCAGGACCCCCAACACCTCTCTCTATGATTAATAAATGTTTTTACCGCCACCACCACCACCACAATGAGCGCCAACAGAGAGAAGGGGCCGCACGTCTTCGGCCGCAAGACAGCCGCCGAAGCGGAAGCTGGTTCGCGCTGGCCATGTGCGCTGTGATGCTGCAGGCGTACACGCTAGGCAGTCGATCGCACGGCGCTATGCACGTTGGAATCCGCGAGCACTTCGGCGTGGGCCACAGCGAGGCTTCATTTCCGCCATCACTGCAGACGTCGCTCTCCATGGTTGGCGGTACGGTCGACGAACGTCCCAAAGTATACAATGGCAGTACGGGCAACTGATAGAACACTCTAACGAAACAGCGCTGAAGACATGCAACTAGCATTTTGAGGCAGCCCTAATGAGAACGAATGCTCAAGTCCTTAAGTAAGTTCTAATGATTAGCGACATACATTCGTTAGGGTGGGCGTGCAAAGCTAATGAAAAAAATAAAGCCCTTCCCGTATCGCACTCAAGACATACATAAAGTAGTGTGAGCATTACGAAAAATAAATAAAAAATAATAGAGTCAGCGAAATTTCAATCACGAAGTGCCATATACCTCTCAAAACATTTCCCCCATCCAACGGCATCGGCCTATTGCCATGGAATTTTTAAACTTGGAAAAACAGCGTGGCACAAGTAAATTCACACGGACAAAAGAGACAAGGACAGAACGGAGAGGCGCCTGTCTGTTGTATCTTTGTCTCTTTTGCCCGTCCGTTGTCAGCTTGTCTCTTTGCTACACCAACTAGCGCGGCAACATGCCTTACTGTTGCCATGGCACCGCTGTGAATGACCTTGAACATGCTTGCGCGCAGCTGTTAGCGGACGTGGCTGCTGCAAGGTGGTCGCGACCACCACATAATTGCAATTAGGTGATGTCGCTTGTTGGAAGGCGTCATTTGCGGGTCGCTTGTCGTTTCTTCCTCCAGTTGTATACGACAACGGATCTCTCTTCCCTGCGTAGACTTGATAAGCGAATACATGATTGTCGGTTTCCTTGCACTCTGTCTGTGACTGTAATGTACACAGGGGTCATTCCAGGTGTCATCATGGGTTTCTTGTGCGAAATGGCTTCTCTGCAGCTCCTGTCACTTGGGCTTCTGGCTGCTGTCGGCTCTGGCCCTAATCGTGTGCTACTTCGCCCCAAGCGTGTCTTTCATCTCCTTTTTCGGAGTTGTACAGGGTAAGGGGCCTTAAGTTGGCAATTCCCCTCTGGTCTTTTCTGTGCGGCAGCTTAAAGAGGCTTCTCAAGATAGGGTTTTGTGGCTGCCGAACAATCTTGAGCACATAATGGTGCACTTTAAAAATTATATCAGGATATTAGAAAAAACGCATGTCTCAAATATATCCTATGTCATGATAAGGGGCGGCCCCTTCAGTTCTGATCAACTTTATGCAAATAAGAAGCGTTTTGTTCTCTGTTGAAAGTGTTGGAAGCGCGCTCTGCAGAAACAGGTTAGGCATAGCATAAGCAATAAATTTTGCACTCCATTGACGCTGTAAAACGCACTTTTCCGGGTAGTTTAAAAACAAAAGTCCTTTTTATGCTCGTGTACCAGGATGGGTGAGATATTGTAGCGCGGGCAGATAGGAAAGCTTTTCTTTCCTTCAGTTATGCGTCTGATTTTAGAATGCATGAATCGCTACATGGCATTCGCCTACGACCACTAAATTATTCATAATTTAATTTCTTTTCTCTTGCTGTTTAAGCTTCAACGACCGAATAACGACTGTCACGTCAAGGGTGGGTTAGGTCATGCGAGCATAAAAAAAGGAGCAGTATTTATCACTGGTACATCTTATGTTTCCATTCCGGATCTGGCAACAGGTTGTCTTTAGCATTGTAGTGAATGAAAAAGCCTTAGGACGTGCACTGGAATATTTGGAAAAGCGCGAAGCTGCACTTCATAATCCACTGCAAATCAATGTCCACATGCACAAAGCATGGGAGGCAGCCACGCGCATGTGCTACACAATTTACGCCCTGCTCTGGTGCACTTCTGGAATGTTCCGATCACTACCAATGTTTGTTTAAATACCGAGCGTTTCAAATTATTCAAAACAGATTTTTCTTTGAAAATCTGTGGAAGATGCGTCTGTGCGGTCTTTGCAGGTTGATTATACGGTATGGCGGACATTATTTACGTAATACGGTGGAACAAAAATACTAGTAATTAATGAAAAGAAACTGGTCAACTTTTTAATTTTTTGTATTAGGGTACAAGATTATTTTGAGAAATCTAGGGTCTTCTACATAGAAAACGAACTCAGTTTATAAAATTTGTGAATCAGCATCGTGCTTCGAAATATGTAGCGGAGAATAAAAGCGTTTGGTAGGTCGTTAAGTTGGCTTTCCCATGAAACCTGTTGATAAACTTACGTCGCTACACGTGTTATCGTCATTGGAATCACTTCAACATCATCTACGTCCTATATGAAGTAATCTGCGGCACCATTTCATTCAAAGAGCGTGTCATACCCTTAAATCCATCGTGTCATACCCTTAAAGGCGAAGCCTGTTGTCCCCCCCCCCCCTTTATTTGAACATCTAGGCACAGAAAACAAAGTGCTATAATGGATGCAATAAATCACTTTTGCTCATCCTCCGAGGCAAGTTTGTCACTGTGGGAGACACCTTACGTATAGCGTCCGGCAGCAAGGGGCCCACTAGATCACCGTACGAGCCTACTTGTTCGGACTGTATTGCGTTTCTTCACATATCTGCGCGTTCACGACGCAAGGCATCGTTCCGTTTCCACCAACTAAAACTACGTGCAGCGGTATGCTTCTTCCATCCTTACCGCGACGCCTGCTGTTACAAAGAACGCAGAAAAGCACCGGCGGCCGTATTTTTCGTGAAAAAGAGGGTGTCTGGCAGCGCCGTTAGGAGCTCTATGTTCATGTCGTGTTAGCAGTATGGTTTACAACAGCATGGCTTACATTGCAGCCCACGGAGCAAGCGAAGAACTTATCTCTTTGAAAGCCAAAAAGCATGCCCAGCATTAGGTAGGTAGGCGAAAACTTTATTGAGGAGCCTTATGGATGAGTTACTGCCTGAGGTTGGTCTAGCTGTTGGTCGTCCCGGGTGGTGGTCAACAGTCCGTGACGTGCAGCGAGGTACCTGTCCTGCCCACTCTACCAGCCGCCTTTGTTAGGCCGGTTTGGAGCTGGAGGCCGCGATCTCCGAACCCTCTTTGTCCGTGAGGTTCCAGCGAGATGGTGGTTGGAATTCTCGGCAGACATATAAAATGTGGTCAAAGTTGGCTCCAGGAGCCCCACAAAGAGAGCATTCGGGTCTGTATTGGCCTAGGTGGATAGGGGCTAACAAAGCTGGTGAAGGGAATGTGCCAGCCTGGAGCTGTCTCCAGGTAGTTTGTTGTTCTTTCGAGAGGGAGATGTGTTGGGGGGATCGACGAGTCTTTGCTTCCTGTAATGGAGGGTTATTTTATGATAGGTGACGAGCCGGTCCCTAGCCCTACCCCGGTCTACGGTGTGCCGTGCTCGGTTGACGTACGCTCGAGCAAGAGAGTGGGCCACTTCGTTGCCGGGGTTGCCTGCTTGGGCTGGCAGCCAAACTATTTGAAGTGGTAGGGGTTCTGCGGAGCAAAAATTGAGAATTTTTCGGATGGTAGAATGAATCTGTCCCCGAGCGAAATTCGGGACCAATCAGCACGGGCTCACTGACAGTGGGCGGCCCCCCGTTGTCTGGCAAAGGCAACACGGTACATGGTATGCTAAAGGTGTCTACTACTGCACAAATATTTATCTTCTTTGTCGTCGCCAAAATTTACATTTCTGATGCGATATTTCTCTGCCTCACAGGCGGCCGAATAATTGCAGGGCAAAATTCGTGAGTTCCTCTACCACTCATTGTCAACAATCACGAATTTCGCCCAGCAATCTTTCGGCTGCCTATTAGACAGGGAAACATGACATCAGAAAAAATAAATTTTAGCGACAACAAAGAGGATAAATATTTCTCTCGTGGCTCTCAGCATATCGATGAATTTTGCAGTAGCAGACACCATTAACATACCGTGTACCGTGTTACCTTTACCGGAGAACGGGGGGCCGCCCACCGCCAGTGACCACGTACTGATTGGTACCGATGCGGATGGCGCACACGCAGCTGCCGGGTTCCTGGCGCCAGATCCGCAAGGTGATCTGGGCATGCGCAGTGACGGAGCGTGGGCTACTGGCACTTGGGAAACGGTAGCTGTAATAGGCACACAGTACGCTAAATGTGCGGAATGTCCCGTTTCGTACGTAGTCATTTTCAGAGCTCAGAGCCACTCTTGGAGGCAACGAGCGATGTTTTGGAACGTCTTTAGAAATGCCTACGGAATTGCTTGTTGATAAGCCCAGGCGTTAGCACCCGTATTGAAGTCAGTGCCGCGCCATAAGATAATATGAAACCCACATATGTTAGCGGTGAAATCAGTTCAGTAAACAGAGTAAATATTGTGAACTAAAGTAGAAAAAAACTTCCAACATGAAACCAGCTTGGTCTTCATGCGCGGGTGCAAATAGTTTAGACATATTGCGTGTGAAACGCATGTACGATCTGTGACGACATGAAAAGTGAAGTTTTCAATCTTTTACATTAGAAACGTCGCATATAAATGGTTGGTACATATGTACAGTGTCCAAAAAGTTTGCTACCTTGCAAGATTCGATTTTCTATAAGGTACTAATAGAAATTCCCCAAAGACCACGAATAAATTGGCTCTCTTGTGTATCGATCTGCAGCCATAGAGATTTTAGCGCAACTCATGGGCATATGGAGATAGGCTTCTCGGAAGCATTTTCATGTGCTTTAATTCTGTCAAAAAAACAAGAGGCCTAGCCTAAGCCTTCGTCGAAAGAACGTGTGGCGGACTGCTACAATAGCTCTTTAAAGAACCCCAGGTGGCCTAAATCTCCAGAGGCCTTCACTAAGGCATCTCTTAGAGTCTGAGTCGCTTTGAAATCTAAAGTCTGACGAAAACTCGTCTTGTCTGGTAGAAGATTCATGTATGAAGAAAAAGGAACGCCGACCAAAAGGTTGTTGTTTAAAATGAGACGTTTCGGCTTCCATACGGAAGCCTTGATCACTGGGCGGAAAGCCCAAAGAACAAAGCTTAAGTGCGTCGCAGTAATCGCCCCAAGCATCTTGCGTACGTAGGCGGGAGATTGCCTGCGTTGTGGTTAAGGGTTTTGTCTGTTGTTTGGATTATCAGGGATTCCAGATATCGACGTGACAGCCAATTCTTTTCTCTTGCGATGACTGATGCTTCTTCCCAAGCTATATTGTGCGTCGCGGCTTCCACGTGTTCCGCAAGTGCATTAGATGCAATATTTTTGTTCCTGACGTCGTTCTTGTGGTCCTTCAATCGCCTTTCCATATTCCCGCAGTCGCTTTAGGACGTTAAACTCCCATAAACAAACAAATATCGACCTCTTTCAACATAAACGGGCGAGTGATTGAAGCCATACTTAGAAAGCTAGTTAATCGATGTTGGTTAGGTACGCTGAACGCGACAAATGCTAGCCGGTCCTCCGCACATCACGTTACAGCATTCCTTGCAATGCGGGAAAGCCGTGATCATTTTCTCGTATTTTATTACCCCCCTGCAGGAACAAACTGTCGGCGTCGCTGTCAGCGACTGATTTGCAGTCTCGCAGGTGCAACAACCGGCCGTTCTGGCAACTTAGGTGGGCAACCTAGGTAACATGACCTTATGGTGTAATCACAACCAGCTAACCAGATTTAAAGGATACTGGCCACCATGTCAGGTGGCAGTTCATTAAGAGTTGGTCGCGAGAGGTTGCTCGCGAAGAGCAACCTGAGTCCCACCAACCCCACCGGTGGCAGCACATGCCATCGCTTAAGCGCTCTACCACTGTGCCAGGAGGGGCACAATGACCACCAGAGGCCTACGAATCATAAGTATAAAATGACCAATCCGCATAAATAGGCATTAAACCATGACCGAAAACGCATCATACCCTTAATGCGGAGTTTAAATGTCCCTTAAAATCTAGTAAAAAGCCTAGTAATACTAGGCTTTTGGACCTCAGAAAAAAGGACAATCATGTTGCCTAGTCACCTGGTTAACTAAGCTCTCCTGGTTTGCAGCTAGAACTTTGTAATCGGGCATTAGAAGCAGTCATGTAACTTTTTTAGTTTTCGTAAAATTGTGGCTCAACAAGCTGCGGCTCAACAACAACACGTGATTTAAGTGTCATGTACTAGCGGTGTACGCATGGTGACGCCCATTTGTGGCCATCATCTCATGGCGCACGTGCCACGTGACCTTCTGTGTCCCGCCCGCGCTGCGCTTCTCTCCGCTGCCCGCCGGTGGAGTCGAACGTGACAAAAAATAAGAGGGCTGGCAGCAGGGAGGGGGACGACACCCCGCACGGGCTGCCACTTTAAAAAGGGGCCGGTCACGTGACTAACCAGTGTACGTAGCCCATCCCTCACGCCTGGCGCAAACAGGGCGAAGGTATGGAAGGCTTGGAAGAAGGTATGGAAGTAACAATGCTTGCAGGAGGCTGCTTGTTAATGCCTGCAGAGAAAGCCGAAAATCTCAGAGGGTTATGATGTTCCCCTCTTTAAAAGGATTTTTTTCACGACTTGTTTCACCACTCTTGTAATTTCTTCATAATGCGATGGAGCTCAGCAGGGATTGCCCTGTAAAAAATTCCAGCCTGGTCCCTTGATGGCCATGATGTGCAATTCCCTAGCTCTCGGGACCATACATATTACACGTACTTATGCAAGAAGTAGATGGAAACTGACATTGCTGTTAGCGCTTGGAGAAGCACTCATTTTCTTCAGTTTATCAGGCTTTCAATCTAGATGCCTCTAAACAGCTTTTTCCTGAACTAAATTTTTAGTGTGAAAGGTGTGGTTTTGTAACACAGTTCACAACCACTTGCCCACACTGGGCAGTCATAGTCTTTCAGAACATGTGACAAAGCGAAAGCACTTCTCCGTGTAGCCTGTCCTCGTCGACAGCTCGAGACTAGCCCTCAAGTCCACCGGAATTGCAATGGTCATATCCCAGCGATTACCAATCCTCTTCCACGAGTTCAGAAGTTCATCCATGAAGCCATCAAGTGCACTCTGAGGACAGGATTGGTTGTCGCTGTCCGTGATCGGCATAATTGGGCTACAGGGCGGCTCAAAAACTCTGCCTAATTTAGCATCTTGAGGCTTCAACGAAGTCCACAGTCGCCGAGAAGCATGGTGCATCGATGGACCGGTACTTCTTGAAACGTCTGATGGGAAAGCCTGCAACAAGAAAAAAAAGTGCGGGGGGGCAGGAAATCTTCTGTTTGTACTGTAAGCTCTTATGTTAATTCGCCGAGGTCAGCAAGTAAGATTGAAAACCAAGATCTCCAATACATTTCTTATGGATTTACCGATTGTCCAGTAACATAACGGTGTGTGCGGATGGCAGACTATCCGAGATATTGCACACAACGTAGGAGCGCACAAAAGACAACAGAAGCGATTACTGCCAACCAATTGTCTACTGACTCAAATGCATGATATATTTATTTATTTATTTCAAATACTTTCCATGCCCGAAGACATTACAGTAAGGAGTGGTATTGGTACATAAAATCCCAATGGGATTGACAGTATCTGAAATAAACAGTGCATATTATACAATATTATCTTACAAAGCAGCAGAAAATACAGTAGTCTCGAAATTGTTAATGTCAGAAATGGCAGCGAAAGGAGGGAGGAATGTCGTTCCAGTCTGCGCTAGTTTTGGGAATAAATGAATTATGACACACTTTTGTTCTGAAAAAAGGAAGAGCACCTTCCTTCATGGCGTACATTGAAAAAAAAAAGAAACCCACCATGGACTATTCACTGTAGGCCGCTGTGTTCCACCTGATAAACGACGCGCTGCGAGTTTAGCTGATGGCTGCTGTGAGCAGTTGAGACTGAGCTTCCCGCTAGGCCAAGGTCTCCTATCCGGGGAAACTGAGAGGACCCATTCGGCAGTGTGATCCGAACATGTCGTCGTTTCGGGCTCATTAGGGCTATTCTAGAGAGAGGGCTAGTAATGATCTTGCGCTGGTCCCGATCGGCAGAACTGATGAGCAGGCGCTCCCAGTAATCTATAGGGCCACACCTCGGGCCCAGGAGGACAGGGGAATGAGAGGCAGGCAAATAATATGAGTAGAAAGGCTCCAGGTTAGCCACAGAGCTTGTAGGGTTCCGCTGGCCACTGCCGACCGCTCACCTCTCTGTACCAGGCCTTGTTGTCCTTCACAGCGGTCGCTGGCCAGCAGAGAGTCCCATTACTCCGCACCTTGGTTTTATATTATGGGGATCCCGTCTATGCTTTGGCAGGCCCTCGTGATGTGATATAGTGTGAATTCTGCGTGCCACCAGGGACATTTCTACGCTTATATTGCATGGCACATTTGTTTAGTTTGTGAAGTTTGGGTAAGAACCTGTCTGTATTTGTCTCCAAGTTACAGCTTCCTCTCTGCTGAGATATTTGTGCGGCGGGGAATATCGCATGCTTCTGCCTCAATAGTCTTCAAGAATCACCGAGTATTCCTTGGGTGCTGGCGCGAGTTCCGCGGTCGCGTTAGATGCTCGGAAAGTAGAGTATCCTCGAGCTATCCTGTCGGCCTCTTGGTTCCCTGCCACACCCGTGTGTCCCGGTACCAATACATTTTTGTTGTTGTTGTTGTTCCCCTCACAAAATGGCACATAACATTTTTGTGTGTGGTTTCGTCTTGTCGTTTTCTTTGTCGTTTTTAATTCTGTCGCTAGCTGCGATGGGTATATGGAGCGCGTGAAGACCTATCCTGCCATTGGTGAAACTTCGGCAGGCTCTTCGAGAGTCCGTCAGTATTGTTAGCGACCTCCCGGTTCCATAGCCCTCCGACACCGCTACAGCAACGCCTACTTCCTCGGCCTCTGCTGCCGTGCAGTATCGCATAGACGCGCTGGTAGAGACGAATTTACTACCGTGGTAACTGCAATTTTGGTGTCTTCTTCTCTCGAGGACGCGTCTGCGCACACGGTAGTGTCGTAAGGAGCGTTTGTGTGTCAATGAATTAGGCCCTCGCTTTTCTTCTTTCTCGGTGGAGGTAATGACGCTGGAGGCATTGGAGATATTGGCTTGGCATTGGCGCTGCCTTGGGGAACTAGCGAAGCTCGAATTGGATCGTTTCCGTCCTCTTCATTTCTCGCATCGACTGGCGGTATCCGAGTAGGCTGTGCTGTCCACCGAGGAATAAGGATGCCGAATATCATGAAGGCTGAAGACAAGCGCGCGCTCGGGAGCTTCAACGGCAGTACGGTGACAAACAAGAGGCATACTACGTTGACATAGTAGGACCGTCACCCAGGGATTTTACATGGTTCCCGTAGTTCACCAGATAACATAGGTTGAAGGGTTCTCCTGTACGGGCTCTCAGTTCTCTACACGCAGAGGTGGCAAAGGTGCTAATTTAAATTGGTTAATAATGAAAGAACGTGGCACAGTAATTGTCTCATATATCTCGGTGGACACCCGAATAGTGCCGTAAGGGAAGGGATGAAGGAGAGAGTCAAAAAATAAATGAAGAAAGAAGTGCCGTAGTGAAGGGCTCCGGAATAATTTCGGCCACTTGGGATCTTTAACGCGCACTGACATCGAAAAGCGCATGGGCGCCTCTGAAGATCGAAATTCTAGCGTGCTCAATATAGATTCGGGTCACGCGTCTACAGTTACCTGCTGGCGAGGCATAACTCGTGGCCTACCACCTCCTAAAGCGCCCAGCTGCTGATGCCGACCCCAGCCCCAAACTTATCATCTGGGCTCCTGGCCAATCAATTTTTCAAAAACCAAATTTTTTTTCTCCAGGTCACCAGGGTGCGACAGGTGACAAAGCCGCTGAGGCGACTGCCCGAGCCCCTACCCACCGGGTATCTCAATTCAGCTGTTCTGGCTCAGAGCATGTTAGGCAACCGGTCCTTCGGTTCCGGGAAATCCTTAACGACTACTGCGAAGGTCACCGCTTGCTCCCAGCTCCCGGAAGGGGGCAAGCAAGGCTGACGAAAAAATATCTGGGAAGGTCGTAGACCGATACCCAAATGTGTCCCCCAATCGTAAAACACTTTGTTCCTCAATTCGATGGGTAGTGTCAACACTGTCGGGATTTAAAGTTTGTGATGACTTCCAAACGATATGGGTGACAAACTCTCAAAATTGAATAAAGAATTTCACTACCATCATATAAAAATTCAGGCAGCTATGCGCCTTTCCTTTGCTCAAAATGAGCAGAAGGTTTACACTCCGTTGATTATGAGGAAAGGAGCATAACTGGCTCCTTGGGTCACTGGGCACATCAATCGCGCTTTCATGTTTATGGCGGCAGTGTCCACCTGCAAAAAAACAAAGCTTTCGCAAAATATTCCGCGCTTATCGTTGTTAAACCGCCACCCACCTTTTTTCTTCACAATTTTTTTTCTTGATTAGTGTCTTCTTGTGCCTGTCACTAACCCAACTGCAACTAGGGATTCATCCTTTCAAGACCACAGCTCAGGGCCTCAAAGGGGACAAGTGGAATATAGATAAGCTGACCGCTGTTCCCATTTTGAGGCTCGTCGCTTAGAAAAGGATGTCATGGAGTTTTAAGGCTAAAGCCTTACTATTCGCATTACGAGAAAAGCCGGCGGCGTCAGTTTATGAATATGGCACAAACAAGTGTGTATTGTTTACGCCACGAGGTCCGAGTGGATACGTCGGATTAAATTCAATTTAGGTTTATTTTCGTTAATTACGCGTTGATTCTGGCTGATTGCTTTGGATTCAGCGAGGTTTACGTAGGATGAAGTTAATCAGGCTGGTTTAAGAGGGCATTACATGAGATTAATTTGCAGTAGGGTGCATTAAGTTGGAATACTTGAATTGCGCCGAGTTAAGAGTGAATTCTGGTGGATTGCGGTATATCAAGAGTGGATTATGTGGGCTTAAGTTGGCTTGATGTGCATTAGAAAGAATTACAGTGGATTTGTCGGTTGATTGAAAAGTAGTCAACGCTTTTGCATTCACAGCACTTAAGCGAGGCATCATGAAAGTGACTGCTGACAGGTGGAATAGCGATGTGGAACGTGTGTTCTCAAACAGGAAGATGTGATCAGAAAACTAGACCACATCCCCGACGATGTTGTTGCCCAAGCTCATGATATCGTAATCAACTTGGAGGAGACAACCAACCGTGCTCACCTGACTTGTGATGAGGACGATGAGATCTAGGCCCCTCTAACGGGCGAAGGTAATTCATTACTTGTGTGCGTGCATGTGGGGGTCTTTCATAACTATCGCAGTGACAGAATCGAGGAGGACGAGAACGTCTCCAATGAGCTATGGAGGATACCGCAGTGCAGACCTAGAAATTAATTTCGACTAGTTGGTGTAGACAATCCCCAGCACACGGGCTTGTTTTCTAGTTCGACAACATCGACAGGCGGCTACCCCGAACTGCACTCGACACAGCTTCGTTGAGTAGCGACCACAGTGAAGTAAATAAATTTATGTACACCCGGGATAAATATTTAAAAAAATTCAGATGATAAACAATAAAAAGGACAGGAAGTATTCGCTAAAAAAGAAAAAAGTTCTCCCAGGCTCTCTGGAACGGGTATTCGGCAGTCCAAAACACACACAAAAAAAATAAATTTGATCCCGGCCGCGGCGCTCGTATTTCGATGGCAGCAAAATGCTAGAGGCTCATGTGTTATGCGATGTCAGTCACTTTGGAACGCTAAACACTTAAAAACCATAAACAAAAAATATAAAAAACAGGACACCAAGAACCACCTGATACAGAAATACAACTGCTAAAAAGTAGTACATTTCCTTTCACATAGATGGAGACCGCTGTCAGACGCGGCAGACGCGTAGGAACAAAATTACACAGTTCGCTCTATCCTGACTGGTAACAGCTTATCAGACACAGCATATTTCTTTGCAGTATCAGCGGTGGTAAACGATTCAGAGTTTTTTAAACGTGAACGATCATCGATTGGGACGTTTTCGTGCGCGAATGACCGGAGAAGCAAAGCAGCTACGACTTTGAACAAAAGGCTTACCTGAAACTTACCACGTGTCAGAAAGGACTGCTGGTGTCTGAGAGTTCTTCTGTACTCATTCTAAATTTCACGTGAATCCCAGAACTACACTCTGCGGGCGTTCGACATTTGCGGAACACCCAGATTCAACTGTGAATAAGAAGGTCCGCATCGAGGAATGCGCAGCTTTACTGGATCCGATACTTGGGGTGAGGGGCTTTGCATTTGCTAGTATCAAGCTGACACATCACGTGACTACACTTACTAGCTATTCATTCACCCGCTCCCAATTTAGTGACTGCATGTATATCAAGCGGAGATTCAAGATTACTCTACCGCGACCTGTCTAATGAAAAAGAAATTTTATGGCTGAGAACGGTTGCCCTCATCAAACTGTTTTTTAGGTACCAATAAGGCTGCATTTGTGCATGTCCGCAGTAAGGTCACAAAACCAGAACTAATACGACTCCAGCTACTTCGCAATGTCAATGAGTCATTGTTGTTCGGAGAATATCAGTGTACATGTAAACCACCACTCCACGTGTAAATAAGCCAGGAAACCTCTCCTACTAAAAAAAATGAGAAGAAAAAATACAAATCTTTAGGGCTCAGCCCCATTCATTTTACGATTATGCCTACAAGTGATCTCCGACAACAATACTTGAGAACTAATTGGTATTTGCTATGACAACAGATGAAAAACTAGAACGAGTACGAAATTTGAATCTATAAAAGTTCAGCTGTAGGCTCGGTTAAATGAAGGCTTCTCGTAAACAATGCTGAATTTGCCAGCAGTGCAATTTCCGCGATTTAGGACATGCATGGCCAGCGCTTATCATAATACGCGGTGAGTGGGCTCCAGTGAGGGCTGGGCCTAATCTATAGTACGCGAGCACTGCGTCTGTCAGACGGACGTGAGACAAAACAGAGGAAATCGCCAAACACATTTATTGCTGCGGTAAACATGCCAAAATGCAGATACACAAGAACCGACATCCACAGAGAGAACTGTGCACGGCAATGACAGACATTAGGTTGGACGAAAAAATGTAAATACGAATAATGCCGCACTGCCTCTACACCTCCCAGAACTTCTCGTACATGCCAACGAACTGCCGCAGTGATTAAAATTTCGTCCAGAAATCTCTCTCAAAACGAAGGTCTCTAGTAGCCATTAAAATAATCGGTTGCAGTTTAAGACATTCGTGTACGACAATGTACAACAAACGTTTCATGTCGGTCCAGGCTGGGCTGAACAGAATCTGTGGAATGCGAACACTGCGAATGTCAGAAGGACGTGAGACAGAATCGGCAATCAAACCCAACTAAACATTCACAAACGCCAAAGCCGACATTGCACAACGACAATTATACACGACAAGGGCATTCATTGATTTGAACGAACGGAAAAATGTAATACAATTTATGAATTTCTTGGATGCTAACACTGTACATTGCAGACCGACTTGAGGCACACGCCAAAAAATCGCAAAACGCGCATATTGCTCCTATACACATGCCCAATTGTACACACGAAAACTCAAAAGGCGACATCCGCAACGAGAAGTGTACACGACCATGACATTCATAAGTTCGCACGAAAAGAAAAGGGTAGTGGAAAGGTTATTGCCATAATTACACGCACGACAAAGAGAACGCAAGTCCTCTTGGCGGTCTCAAAACTAACACTGTGAACAAGATCCTAGCTTAGCACGGTTTCACTCAGCAGTCGCTTTCGGCAATGTTGAAATTTTCCTCTAGTAAGGCGGCAGGTGAGCTCAGTGGGGACTCCTCAGCATTCAAAATTCACCTTCCATAGCGTTTAGCACTTCGTCCATGAAGCCATCAGGTCACGGTTCGGCGCCGCTGTCCGTGCTCAGGGCGTCGTGGCCAGAGGGTGCCCGGAGATCTGCACCTGAACTGGAATCCCCGGATACCAACGCCGTGTGGCTTGCGGAGTCCGGGAGAAGGCTTGCTACGTCGATACAGTGGAACCTCTTGAAACGTCTCAGCGGAATGCCTGCGAGAAAAACACGGCGGGAAACTCTCGGTCAGTACTCCAAGTTTCCACTGTATCCTTGGAAACATGATTGGGCAAGAAGAAGCGCTCTATAAAAATAAACGGAGAAACTCACCGCCTCTGATGACGACCTTCTATAGATCTTTCGGATCAGAGCCCTGTCGCCTTCTTCGGCTCTGTGCTTTTCTTCCGCGGCTGCTCCCCATAGGCGTAGTTGGGGTTCACGCAGGGCCAACTCGACTCTCCGCGGGCAGACGATGTACCCATTGGGGAGCGTGAAGCGATCCCGCCGACGTCTCCGTGTCCTCGAGACATCCACGGACCGAGGCTGGCTAGCATCCACAATGGGCTTCATGACCACAACTGGGCAGGAGGAATACGACCTCGGAAACACGTCTGACTGACGTGACAGCTGAGCGTCGTTTGGTTAGCGCGCAGTGGTGCGCAACCCCCTCTCACTGGCCAAAATGCTCTCTCCCGGAAGTCCACACCCTAGCCCCACAAACTTCTTCCATAAGCTTTTCTTTCCCCTCCCTCCTCGGTTCATACAAAAGCGCTATCGCCGCCTTTTGTTGATAGCTTTCAGAATTAAGCCACTAGCAGCTGAACAGCTTCAAGCCAGTCATTTCCGGTCTTTGAATTCTATTTTCAGTCTTCTGTAACTTCCCAGAAGCCAGCCCTCTTCTTGCCTCTCCCAAATCAAAGTGCAGTATCCATCTGAACCTTCTTCCTTCGCTTTTCTCGGTGCCAGAAATGTGAGATCAAGCAAGTTATTGTCGTCTTAACCTGTTTTCTTTTCTTTTTTCTAGTATTGCTGACCGGAGTAAATAAACGTAGGTTTAAAGCTTCCCTCGATTTCAGATGCCGGTGTACTTATGGTACCCACATATTTTGAGGAACTTTCGCCTTCGAGTTCTTGAGTTTTGTTCGAGGATATTGATACACAAAAATTATGTCACAACCTCCTTCTCTAAACTTTTCATCTCCTATGTCAACATGGCCAAAATGTTAGCTCACCACATTTTCTTGATCGGTGTCTGGATTTATCTGTCTTAGAAATAAATATATCCGACAGCGGTGAAGGCTGGACCGCGTCTTGTTCTAAGGTTCTGGTTGTGAAACCCCCTCCCACTTAACCTCTTTTCTCCCATCCCAACATGTGCTGACGACTCTCTCTCTTCCCCTCAACTACGTGGAAAATATGTTATTACCACATACTTGTAATTCATGCCCAAAAGACGCTTTCCTTAATGGCATCTAATCCCTAATGAATGGGGTGTTAGTAGCAAATTCTTTTATCATACCTGTTTTGAGCTACAGAAAGGGCAATAGGAGGATGGATAATTGTGGTCGAAGCACTTTTTTGTCTTCGATTTGAAAAAGTCTTAAGGAGTCAAACAATATCTGTTTGGAATATTGTTTTGAAACTTGTCGCTATATGTCAATGGAAAGGAAAACGATAGGTTTTACGTTAAAAGGCTGGAAGCGGGCAGAGTGAGTGAGGGAAGATATGCGTGTCAATGACATTCTACTCAAAATCAAGAGGAAGAAATGGGCTTGGACAGGGCATGCAATGCGAAGACAATATAACGGCTGGTGCTTCAGGGTAAGTGAGTGTATTCTAAGAGAAGGCAAGCGTAGCAAGTGGCTCGAGAAAGGAGGCCGAAGATTAAGAAGTTTGCGGGGATGCATTGACCGCTGCTCGCAAATGACGAGGTTGATTGGAAAGACTTGGAAGCGGCCTTTGTCCAGAAGTGGTGGCAGTCAGGCTGATAATGATAATGTTGATATAAACACATGTGTTGCTACACCACGGCCGCTTGTCAAACGGCCGCGTCTGTACGCTCTCAGCAGCTTAAGCTTGTTAACCAAACAAACCAGACTTATGTGTCATGGTTTCGGTCGCACTAGAGATATCTCCACACAGGTGGCTTGCATGGTTATGGCTGAATTACACCACGTACTGGCCTGCGAACCACCCAAGCGAGAAATGTCAAATGGCTAAATCCCAGCGGGATTTACCGGAGGGCCGCGAATCTGTGCGCGCCAGGTCTGGCAACCAGCCCTAACGCTTCGGCTGCCGTAAATGTCTCTCTCACTGTGACCAATTTCCAAGACCCCGCGGTTAATCCGATTAGGCGCCAGTTATTCAACATTCATCTGCCACTCCCTTAGATTTCATACTAGCCAGTCCAAAGGGACTTTTTATTTTATATCTTTTTTTTGTACTTCAGCGCACCTTTTTCAGTGTTGTCTTTTTCTTTTTCTAGCGGTGCTGGTATTTATTTATGCTCGAATTTTGCTGTTATGTGCATTGTTGCGACCCTTTCTGTGAATGCCTATTTATGATTAATATTTTCTGATTTCTATTTTATTTTAGTGCAATATCTTTAACCTTATAACAATGCTTTGTACTTACTCCCCCCCCCCCCTCCCGCCCCCATGTAATAACCTCAAATGAGGGCCTTTGGGGGTATTTTGAATGAATGAATGAAAGGGGACCGATGAATGGGAAGAGGGACGATATCGGTCAAGGGGAATAAAAATTCAGTGGGGGCACTTTGTTGGCCCTTAGTGCGGTGAGGTGAAAGCCTTTAGCGCGTTGTTACTGCTTGTGTCACTGATGTGGGGTTGGTATGTTGATTGAGTACACAATTGTTTGTGAATCTTAAATGCTGGTGACCCTGGAGGGCGTTTGGGATGCATCCGTCTGATTCGACGCTTTTCCGCAAACACTCTCCAGGGTCCTAGACAAAGAGAACTGGAAAGCGTCCTAGAAAGAGAAGAGGGTAAGCAGGGCTGAGGTAGGCCACTGTGCGCGGACACAGTATTAGAATGCTTGCGTGCGGACAAAAGCTCGTTCACTTCTCTTTCCTGCTCCCGAGCGTTGCCAATGACTCCAAAATAGCCTAGCAACTTCGGTTCGCCCAGACAGAGTTAGTCGGGCGCGAAACGCGCTGAGGCTGTTTGCGCAGACACTGGCAGGAGGCGTTCCAGCTCACTTCATCGTCGCTGGTGTCTTTCCTCTATGTGAAGAAGGCTGGAGCCGATCTGCGCGAACTATGCGCTCTTGCTTTCCGCGAAAATTGCCCACTCATTGAATCAGTACGCTGAGAAAAAAATGTGAAAATGTTGACCGAAACAATAAAATATTCTCTATTGGTCCGCCTAATTCATTTTGTGATTGTGGCTGCAAGTGGTCTTCGATCCGTATTCTTTTCAAAATGCTCATTGACGTTTTGGTAGTCGTCATGGCAGTAACTGAAAAACTATTCCGTTTCATTTTGAGCCCCCGCTGGTCGTAAGAAAAGTTAAATCCATAAGTATTCACTTCAACTCTTAAACGAAGGCCTCATGTAAAATAATAATAATAATAATAATGATAATAATAATAATAATAATAATAATAATAATAATAATAATAATAATAATAATAATAATAATAATATTATTATTATTAATAATCATAATACTTTATTGCGCGAAATGTTGAAAAAAAAGTACAGAAAATCCGGCCTGCCAAAGCCTCAGAGGGCTGAGTGGCAGAACCCGACAGGCAGCTGAACCGCGCAAACATACCCACAGGCATAAACGCACATAAAAAATAAGAGAATATCAAATTAGTACGGAGTCAAAATAAAAATAGACAGACAACCAAAATGGTACAAAAATACCTCAAATGAAATACTTGAAAAATACCTCAAAAGGCACTCAAGTTTCTAGCAGAGCAATTTCTGTAGTTTAGAACATCCACGGCCAACTCATACCTTAAGAAAACGTTTCAAGTGGGGTGAAGTCATGGCTGGACAGAGTCTGTGTGGGAAACGAGCACTGCGACTTTCAGATTGGCGTGAGACACAATCGAGGGAATCGCAAAACAGATTTATTGATTTCGTAAGTATGCCAAACTGCAACATACACAAAAGCTGACATCCACAGAGGGAAGTGCACACGACACTGAGATACAGTATGTAGGGCGAGAAATATAAATACAAATAAGGTCGCCCGGCCTGCACAGAAGACAAATAGAGCCTACAACTTTGTGCACAGATGAACGTACTCCTGCATTGTTGGAAACTTAGTCCAGGAAGCTCTCTTAAACGAATGCCTCTCGTAACAGCTTCAGTTATAAGCCTTGGAATTGTTGCACTTTAGGACCTCCGTGGCCAGCAGCGATCTAAGAAAAAGGTTTCCTGTCGGGCCGAGTCTGGCCTGGACGTAAGAGAATTTCAGAACATTTTCAGTAGCACGCCATTCTAGCTGCTGCCCGGCGAAGTACGCTTTCCGGTTTTCTCTGAAAATTTATTTACAATGGCAGGGTGGGGTATACCGGCTGCAGTTTTGAGCAGTGCTGGTAACGGCTTGCCGGAACAAATAAGTGTCAGTCCCCTTTTCACACACCTTGGGCACACCTCCACTTCGGCACTTCATATCTTTAATCAGTGACGAAGCTGACCATGTTTTCTGTTTGAGGCCCGTGCGTATTCCGCGTATTCCGCCGTCACCACACAGAATACACGTCCCGTGACTGTGTATGAGTGTTGACGCCGATTCGACATCTTGAACTCAGTGAAAAACTTTTTGCGCTGTCATTGTTTGCCCTACCAGCGTTCATTTTGCATTGGCTTTCCTTGTGTTGACCATACTTTTCGTTAAACCATATGCGAATGCTTCTTTGAGTGAGAAGTAATGCCGCGAAACTGTTTTACTGGTCGTTCCTGTTCAAAATCGTCGGCGCGCGGTTACATCATTTTTGTGTATCACATTATTCTGGGTTGTGGTAATTGCTTTTTACGCCATATCTCGAAGGTTCTTTATCTCCGATGACCTCCGAGTACGATTGTTGGTATTGCAGTCGCCGAATTCTTCAGTATATTTACGGGCGCTACTCACCCCAAGAACAAAATTCAAATTCCACGTTAATCTGCTCTTCTTTGTTTTCATGGCATTGTCACCACCTCCTGACAATATTCAAGTAAATTCCAGCCGACAAGCTTAATTTAACGTCTGCTTCACTGCTTATAATTTCACACCGAAACAAATCAAAGTTGGGTGAAAGGATGATAAGGGCGGTTTGCAAAAGCACTGTTGCCATCCGTGGTGATTTGAAAGCAAATTTCGCCATTGCACAAGCGATTTCGTATTGTTCTGAAAAAAGTTGCTATCAGTCGTTTACATTTAGTAAGCAATAAAAATTGCATTTTCTACAGAAAAAAAAAGTGGGCGCTGACCGCGGCAACCGCTTGTTCTCTTTTTGTACAGAAAAACAGCTCAAAATAGACCATCCAACCAATGTCATCGACCAATTTCGGTTACGTCATGGGTTGGGAAGCGAAAATTTCATACCTGTTACGGTTTCCGGGAACTCATCATATGCGCCCTGCTTAGCCATGTTTTTGTTATCTCTGTATATGCATAGCACCCCTTCAGTGCTCTTTTCTGAATGAAATATGCGTTTTTGGCAGCGTGGTGCAGGAGCTGAGATAGGTGTGGCGCATACCCAGTATTTGGGACAAGACGATTGGGGAAAACCTTGGCATATGCGAAACCGAATCAGAATCGAAATAACATGGATTATTTTGATAGCCAGGCGAAGTCCTTTTGATATTATGTTGTTTTCACCACGGAGATGTGCATTTTAAACTAGGGGGCTTGGAAACCCGCGCGCTCTTTTACGCAGAGAGGATGCACCCACGCTTGCCCGCGTACACTCTACAGCACCTGCACTAATAACGTGAGAATTTTAGAAGAGATCTGCCTGGTCGGGAGAAGAACATGAGAGAAGAAAGTGGCACTCGACATAAGATTCATTAGAGAACCGATGTTTCGATGCCGACGTGACACATTGTGTTTTCACAAGTTTGAAGCCAAGCCGCTGCGGTGGCTCAGTGGGTGTGACGCTCCACTGCTCCCCCGAAATACGCTGTATCGATCCCGGTCGCGGCGATCGTATTTCGATGGAGGCGAAATGCTAGAGGCCCGTGTACTGTGCAATGTCAGTGCACGTTAAAGAACCCCAGTTGGTCGAAATTTCTAGAGCCCTTCACTACTTCACTACATCGCCCCTCATAGCCTGAGCCACTGTGGGACAATAAACCCCCTAAACTAAGCCATATCAAAAAGTGAACATTGCCGGCTTAAACATAAAACTAGTTCGTAGCCAGAGGCGCATTCCTCAGTTAGCTTCTTCCGGTTCTCATGACGTCGCAGCTGCAGTGCAGCATAGGCTAAGCAAGAAAAGGAAGAAGAGGTGCTGACTCCCCTTGATGTGGGCTGTCCGCGAGCATAGCGTCAAATCGCAGGTGATTGGCAAGTGCCTCAGTGAAAGGAGTTTAACGAGATGAGTCAACCCGCACCTTGCGGCGGAGCTGACTGGACCCGACCCGACTCGGCGCTCGTTTACATGAGCGTCGTAACCGGTATTAGACCCAATAACTCGACTCAAACCGGCCCTGTCGGGTTCATGTAAACGCCGCTATTGGCCGGAGGGCCTCCAATGAGGTGTATTTGCTGCTGCATTCTGGACTCGTATCATTACCTGAGTCATTGCACCCCTGAGCTGGTGAAATAACAATGCAGTTCTCCGACATTGTCCTGAATTGGTGGCCATCTACCTGTGAGTCACTTGTGTATTGGTGCGAACAATGCCCTACTCTTTGGGGGCCAGGGGTGGACGGTGAAGGGGGGACTCCTGGGTGTGGCCTTGCATCTCACTTCCTTTTCACATCCTTAAGCTGCAGCAAAATACAAAATTGAAAAGCAGAGACCCTTTATAGATACAGCCCAAGCAGGGAGAAAAGGAAAGAAAGAAGTGCAAGTTCTGAGAGAAATGTGCGCGCTCGAACACAGACCAGCAAGAGTTTTGTGGTAGAGTGTAATAGCGACAAAACGGTCTGACGTCAGTTAGAGCCCCGTCGCACTAGATAAATTAGGCACAAACCTTGCTCGAAAGAACAGGTCAGTGACCTAACGGCCATGTCTATTCTGGGCGGCAGCTATAGATTTGCAGCACTCATTTGTGAGTCAACAAGTTTAGACAGGTAGTTATTCCTTTTCTACGTGAACGGCTTTTGCGGCAGGCCAAATTTTATTTGAGCACGCGCTTGCAAGTGTTTCTTTTGTTTTTAGCCTGCATTCTAGCATTTTGTGGTGGCAATAATGGACTGCTGCTGAGATGGTCAAGCATATGAAGGTTAAATTCAAGGACACTGATGAGTCGGTGAATTGGAAGGAAACCCGGTTCGAATCTGTAGAGGAGGCTGATGGTATGGAATTTATCTGCAAATGCTGCGTATTAAGGGCACGCCTGGACAAGGCTGACCAAGCGAACACCAACCTAGGGCGATGTGTGGATGCTCTAGAAAGATAGATAGCTACAGGTAGAGAGAGCAGAGAAGCCCAAACTTCAAGAACACGTTAGTCAATTGTTGGGTGCAAATATGGCTGACACTGCCATGCGAAGCCAAATTGGCAGACATTCAAGCGCCATCCCACGTGGATGGGACCTGCACTGGCATGGACAGCAATAGGGAAGTAGGTCAGGCAGGTTCAGACAGAAACAGCTACACAGAGGTGGCATCTGGAGGCGATGGAGAGAAGGGGAACAAGCTACACACAAAAAATGCGCTCACAGTCACTGATAAGAGGCAGCAAAGTCCGGAAGTTAGGAATGAGGAAGCGAATACCCTGGTGCTTGTCGCTGGTGACTCAACCATGAGGAGGTGCAAAAGAACTATAATGGAGCCTGTCTTAAATAATGTCTTTCAAGATTGTTCGCTCTCCTCCTTTTCACCTCTGTTGCTCGCCTTATTTAAGGCGTGCCTTCCTTCAATAAAATTCAGTGGTTATTCAGCGCTTGTGTCTAGTCCTTTCTTCTTATGTTGTTGCATCCTTTTGAGCTGCTCCTTTTTCCTTGGCTTATTGGACATAAGCGGTGAATACGACAACGTGAACATGGAACTCCTGTGGAACATAATAAAAAATGAAGCTATCGGTCATGAGGCAATATATCGAGAAAATAAATTTGAAAAAAACATTGGAAGGGATTCAGAGTACGACCACTTTCGAGGTACACAAAGGATTCCGGCAAGCTTGTCCTCAATCACCGCTGCTGCTCTTGATTTATACGATTAATATGGAATGAAGGCTACAAGGAAGCAATCTCGATTATAATGTGTCGTACAGATTAGTCGGAAAGGTTGCTGAGCAACGACTACCGGGTTTAATGTAAGCGGATGATATTGCACTGTTAGCAGATAGCCAGGAAGATTTGCAAGCTCTGGTTTATTGCTGTGGAGGCGAAGGCGACACACTAGGTTTAAGTTTTAGCGCAACTAAGTCAGGTGTGATGATTTTCAACAATACAACTGTTCAGGTGCTTACAATACAAGGCCATGAAATAGCCCGAGTAGCGGAATACACATATTTGGGGTATTGGTAAATGAAGGGCAGATGTACACGGAAAAGCACGAACAGCCTCTCATAGCAAGAGGGCGAAGAGATGCAGGGAAATTAAACCATAGGGCACTATGGGGGTACAACAAATATGAAGTGCTGAGAGGTACTTCGAAAGGAATAATTTTACCGGGCCTAACTTTTGGGAATGCATTTCTGTGCTTAAGTGCAGAAGTTTAGTAGAGATTAGAAGTAGCTCAGAGAGGTGTCGGAAGATTAGCACCAGGCGCCCAAAATAAATCCACAAAGGAGGCAGTACAGGTGGATATGGGTTGGACATCGTTCGAAGCTCGGGAAGCTCAGAGCAAAATACTGTACGAAGAATGGCTGAGGTAATTGAATGATAACAGGTGGGCAGCTAAGGTATTTAAATACTCTATACAGAAAGAGCGTTATTTGTCTCACAATTGCGAAAAAAAAACGAGGACGCTAAGCTCTAAGTATACAAGACACGAGGACAGAGAAAGAAAGAACATTAAACGACAGGTTAAAAGCACCGACGGTAAAATTTGGATAAATTGAATGGAAAAGAAGCATAGTGCAGAACTAATATCGATACTGGACAAGGCAGATCAGGAAGGAAGAGTTTTGTAATAACTCAAGAGCCAGTGCCCATCTGATGCTAGGTCGGAGTGTCTTAAAACGCGCAGCCAGAGAAGAAATTTAGCGAAAAAGATGGCACATGTGCTTTGTGTGGTAAATCGGCAGAGACAATAGAACACCTCATACTCGAATGGGATTGTACCTATCCCGATGTCGATGCAGGCACAGTGACTCCTCCCGAGGCCCATAGAGTTTTGAGAGAACAATGGTCATGTAAATAAATCTGCGGTGCAAATGAGCAGGAAGCGATTGGAAGATTGGTGGCTCAAAGACAGAAAGGTGACATTGTTATAAGGATAGGAAGACGTATTTAAAGAAAATGGCAAATTTTAATAGCTTTCAACACAGTTAAACAAAAATAAAGGAAAAAGGCTGAGCATGGTGTCAACTGCCATCACGCTGTTTCAAAGGGGACTCTCCTACCTTCCATCCTTCAGGGTTGCCTCGATGGGGAGCGCGCATCCAAGCACCGTAGCCCCTATAAGCGCTGCGCACTGTGCATAGCAATATTGTGTCGTCGTGTGCGTCGTCTCCTTTTTTGGTCCGCCGCGTCTGCTTGCCAGCATCGTACCGCAGACCAGATTGCAGTGACGTGTGAACACGTGTTGCGCGGGTTGCGAACGGGGTGCGGACCAACGATTCCTCGTGTGAATCGGCCTTAAGATACAGCTCTTAAATACCTTTTTCTTCAAGTATATTGGTAAACTACCATTCATTACCTCAGAGAAGCTGCCATGTGCGTCCCACGCCAGTCTTGTTTTTCGAGTTATTTCACTTTCCATATTTTTACTTGCCTTCAGCACCTATCCTAAGCAGACGTATGAAAGTCTGTTGTGGTCTAAATACAAAGCGATGAAGTTAACTTGCACGCCTTATATATTCTTTTAATACTAACATGAAAAACAAAAAAATTCTTATGAGATTAAGATGCTCTTATCTCCCTTGTGTGACAGTACTAGGCATTCTGCCGGGGATAACTCTTTATTAGACATGAAGTGGCGAATCAAGCCGAGTTTTATTATGTGTCGAATTGAGAAAACATCGTGCAGACGTTGATGACAGCTCCCGGTTGGGTAAGCTTGTCACCGGTCAGTAGTGTCATTGCTTCGAATTCTCTGTTTTGTCTTTTGCTCGTTTTTTAAAAAAATTGTTGACCTGTATTTGGTGATCACTGACCAAGGTATGAAAACCTTCAGTTCTTTGCCTATTAATTCTGGGGGCCTCCCTTGCCGTCCCGCTTGCTTTCAGATCCGGGATAAGAACTAAGGGTCTTTATCCAGTGATTCTACTTTTATAGACACTATCATTCAAGTGCTTAAGCGTCAATACACATTGAGTGACCTCAATATGCCAGTGAAATGAACGATAACCGATAACCGTAGGCGGAAAGCTTCTGCACGAAAAGTCGTTAGGAAAATGAAACGCGCAGTAGCATGCAATATATACCGCACGTAACGATGCGTTGAAAACCACCGGAAGTCTAAAAATGCTTAATATATGTGTGTAACAGGTGAAGAGGACTTCAAAAAGTGGTATTTGTAGTGATGTCCCTACGAGGTGCCTGCTGGCGAACGCGACATCAAAACTCGCTAGCCAAGCTACCGAACACACTTTTTATTTGTCTCCTCTCAAAATAAACCCATACTGACTTCTGGCAGTGAAAACTGCGAATATAAGCTGTCCCACATATCCCTCGAGAAAACGTCTTATGACTTTTGGTAGACTCTTCTTATGACTTTTAACAGGCTCATTTGTACTTCTCATGACTTTCTGGTGCCTTTTGCTGATGTATTCCTAATGGCTTTCAAAAACAATTTCGCCAATGTGGTTCTAGTGTGTTCCTAATGACTCCTTTTCTCATGACTGATTCTTGACTTTCTAATGTCTTACCGGCCGTTGCAAATCCTGGCGCAAACGTTGGGATGAGTACAGGAAACAAAAGCCACAATAAAAAAAAAGTGAAGCAAAACAAAACAAGAAGCGAAAAAAATTACTGGTACGGCGATTCGGAAAAGCAACCTTCTGAGCCCTGTCCTACTCTGCTAACAGCCACACCTCTCAACCAGTCAGCGACAAACACACATTTTTGGCATAATATGTGTGGCTGAAGTTATTTCTTGTCGTTTCTATTGCTTGTGAATGCAGCAGCAGAAGCTATACACGCGCACGGAAAACCAACTTTGTTCAGCACATCCTTTCAGGCCTGTAGGGAGTGCAAAACATTCCGCGCCTTGACGTGCAACGCATTGGCCGCGTAAAACCATTTAGGAAACTTACAAGTCTCAAAGCACCGGCTGTCCGTTTCTCTCTCTTAGCTCTCCTAATCGTTGGTACCGACCACGTCTTATTCATACACCGCAGAAAAGACAGCCTTTCGGGACAATAATTACTTGCATAATGCGCTACAGTAGCCTCAAATCTGCGAGCATGGCAGAGAGAAATATTTCTCATATGGAGCTAAACATTTCAAAAATGCAAACACACTTTTAGGTGACGAAGATCGAGAGGCTGTGAAAAAGGGCAAAAACAGAATAAAAAGTAATTATATATAGGCACTGTCCTCTGTTTTCTTTTTATCTTACACATTTGTAAAACGCATGTTTGTCACTTTTTTCTCTTTGCGTTCTTTTTTTTTGCACTGTTCGGAGTGTTCGCAGAGAGCGCACTTACGCTCGCCATTTTAACCCGCGATTGAGCGACCCTTATTTCACTACTCATTGCTGCACCTTAGTGTATTCGAGCCTATACTTTGCACATTAAATTAAGAAATCGGAGTTCTTGGTTTTACTCTTCATGATAACACGTTTCTTAGCCACTCATATGAACGCCATTGTGCTCTACGTTCATCGCGCCAGAGAAAGATGAGAAGAAACGACCACTCATCTAGAAACTAACAAAAAAAAGCTTTTCGTGAAATATACAAAACGCAGTCCTCAAACATTGTTTCTTTTTCCTGAAAACCTTCACTGCCCCATGATCCAGCTCAGACTGCCCGCAGTGTGACAAAAGGGTACAGCCCGTCGCTGACCCCCTCACAATACCTTCCGCGCTTGGTCCTGTTCATTCATACATTCCTTTGTGCGGAGCACAAATGAATGCATTAAAACAACATAAGAGCATTTGGTGTGTAATGCCACGTGAGAAATTCATTAGAGATCACACCTGAATCTTTTATGGCATATTCCTGCATTGGGGTTATTTGCGCGAAGAGCCAATTGAGTTGCTGATCGCCATTGACACAAGGAAGTCTTCTGTATCATTTCAAAATAGTCTCTGCTTAGTTTTTAATCTTGAAAGACATCATTACCTGACTTCCTGATGACTCTCTGATGTGTCACAAGGAATGCATGAACATGACCCCAGAAACTCATCTCATTTTAGTAAGGGAGAGCAATGAAAGCTCCCGACATGCACGCACACAAGATCTGAATTACGTTAGCCAGTAAGAGGGGCTCACATCTCATCGCCCTCATCAGAATGCAGATGAGCAACGCTGGTTGTTGTATCCTCCAGGTTGATTACAACATCGTGAGCATGGGCAACAGCATCGTCGACGATGTGGTCCAGTTTTCTGAACACACTCTCCACATCGCTTTTTCACCTGTCAGCAGTCACGTTCATGGTGCCTTGACAAACCAGAGGATCCAAGTCTTTCACATTAAACGTTCTATTTACACAAGCCACGTAAACCGCGCCTCGCACCAACAATCCTTATATAGTTCAGTTGGCAATGGCAGTTTGCCAGTAGCACAATGAGGCGACCAGAAGCTTCAGCGATGCACTCGAAACGGTCCTCGCCTGTGTTTACGTTGTCGGCAAGATACCCCTTTTCCGGGCAGCCAAGCCCGTAGGCCCTCTTGGAGACAACACTTCATCCAGCTTCAAAGAATGATATGGCGCTTTATCCCGGACTATAACACTGCCTGCCAGTAGTTATGGGAGCAGTTTCTGTGTGACGCAATTTTCGCAGCGATCCTAGTTCATTTCGTCGTGATAGTCGCTCGAGCTTTTGTAAATTCGAAAGATCTTTGGCGTAACCTCTTTCGATACCGCAGTACGTCACAAGTGGTTTGCTGCCTTTTCCACCGCGGCTTGGAGGACAGGTCAACAGTCCATATCGAACCTCTCCGTGCGCAGAATAAATGGCGCATTCAATGCACACCGTTCTACGTGACCAGCGTTGACCAACGAATTGTCAGCGAAAAAAATGCGTATCTTGGCGTCGCAGTTGTGCCATGTGGCACAGGCATCGCCGGCGACGCCGCACAATGTGCGTCAATCGCTGCGATCAGCAGTGCATATCGAGAGCGTGGTGTGCAATGGAAGGAAGGCTTCTTAAGCATCCTTCGCATCGCTCTGTGGGCACGGTGGGCAGCCTGTTGTCCTCTTTGAAACGCTGCACACAAGCTTCGGGCTCATGATGCAATGAAAAAGCGCGTGGTTTTTAGCACACGTTAGAATAATATATTCTAAACACATCACTGTGACGGTGCAAGTGACACAACATAGCAGACATCTATCTAGACGAATAAAATAATTAAGTAAGATCATTTTACGAAATAGTCTCATGAAAATGTAAATGCATTGAACGCGCCCTTATACCTTCGTATAACTTCCACACAAGTTAAAAACATGCTCTGCTATCGACAAAAGGACGAATTCTTTGGCAGCGAGTGAGCTTGCCTGCGCCTCTGAAGAAAAAATCGACCCGAGGTTAAAATTACGTGCCCACCTAAATCTGTTTTATTTTCCTTGCGGAATTTTAAGCTTACTATGCTGATGCTCAGGCGAATGAGGCCAACACCTTTTCGCTACGAAGTGCATTGCCTGCCTGTAGCGATCTAGAGCCTGATTTCGCGCTTTACACCACAACCCATTCGGCATTTTTCTGCAAGAAACCCATTGAGGCCCCTTTATTTTGCCTTTTTATGCTACTACGATTGCCCTCATTGACGGAGCCGGTTGATACCTGCTCCTTGACCAGTGCGCAGGCATTATGCAACAACGCAGTCCCGCCACTAGCTGCGGTTGTCCCAGGCACGCGGAACCTCTTTTGCCGACCGCGTGTAAGTCTCTACTGACATCAGCCCTACCGCATTTTACTGACATCGCAGTGTGAAGGAGGTGTAGGTTCAATTCAATTGTATGTATCTCGATGAAAATTCTGACAGGCTTCCTGGAATATAAGCTCTGGGTATACAGCTTGACGAGGCCAAGACAGCCGTTACAAGGCATAGAAACAGAGACAGTTGAAAAAATTTACATGCACAAAGAGAGACAAAAAAGCGAACTAGCAATCAGGTTCCAATTTTCAGGAAAGCAGTATAGCCAAAAAGCACAAAGTCGTCACTAATAAAAATAAGGAAGAGCAAAAAATAGATAGCTGAACATATTTCAAGAAGAGAAGAATGTTCTTCAAAATATGTAGGCTCCATATGTACAAAAGAATCTTAAATTGAGGGGAGCCTAAAACTGATTTTTCTTTTACCCTTTCAGCAATAGTAAAAAACAGGAAAAAAGTGTTCAGAATACAACAACCTGGTTGATCTCCCGTTTATGGCACAGGCAACCGTGACATTAGAAGGTTTTGTGCAGAGCTGTACTCTGATTAGGTAGAGGCATAAAGGGGCCTAGCTTCTGGAAAGTAACAGCAGGCAGGAAACAGGAATGGAAACTGCAGAAATAACTGGCTGGAAGCTATTATGCTGCTCGCTGCTTAATCTGAACACCGATAAAGGAATTGTTGCGATAGCGTTTCTTTCTGAGTGGACGAGAGGGAGGAAAAGCTGTCAGAGGGAAGTTCCGGAGAAGTGGATGGAGAAATGGGAGAGGGGTACCATGCAAGTGGGAGGGGGTTTCCACCACCGGCACGCTAACCAGACGACGCTAAGCTGTCACACCAGCCAGACGTGCTCCCGAGGTCGTATTCCTGCTGCCCAGCCGTGGTCATGAAGCCCATCATGGAAGCTAGCCAGCCTCGGTCCGCGGATGTCTCCACGACGCAGAGACGCCGCCGTGTTCGCTTTACGCTCCCCAATGGGCACATCGTCTGCCCGCGGAGAGTCGAGTTGGCCTTACGTGAACCCCAACTACGTCTATGTGGAGCAGCCGTGGAAGAAAAGCACACAGCTGAAGAAGGCGACAATGCTCTGTTTGAAGCGAAAGATGTACAGAAGGTTGTCATCAGAGGCGGTGAGTTTCTCTGTTTATTTTCATGCAACGCTTTTTCTTGCCCAATGATGTTTCCAAGGATACAGTGGAAACTTGGAGTACTGACCGAGAGTTTCCCGCCGTGTTTTTCTCGCAGGCATTCCACAGAGACGTTTCATGAGGCTCCACTGTATCGACTTAGCAAGCCTTCTCCCCGACTCCGGAAGCGACACGGCGTTGGTATCCGGGGATTCCAGTTCAGCTGCAGCTCTCCGGTCGCCGTCTGGCCACGACGCTGCGAGCACGGACAGCGGCGCCGAACCGTGTTCTGATGGCTTCATGGACGAACTGTTAAGTGCTATGGAAGGTGAATTTTGAACGCTGATGAGTCCCCACGGAGCTCACCTGACGCCTTCCTAGAGGAAATTTTCAACATTTCGGAACGCGACGGCTGTGTGAAACCGTGCTAAGCAAGGACATTGTCTACAAAGTTAGTTTTGAGACCGCCAAGAGGACTTTCGTTCTTTTTGTCGTGCGTGTAAATACGGCAATAAACTTTGCACTACCTTTTTGTTGTCATGCGAACTTATGAATGTCCTTGTCGTGTACAATTCTCGTTGCGGATGTCGGCTTTTGAGATTTTTGTATACAGTTTGTCATGTTTACCGCAGCAATACATGCGTTTTGCAATTCCCTGTAGTGTGCCTCACGTCGGTGCATCCCACAAAGCCATAAATTGTATTGCCTTGTTACGTTCATTCGAATTATTGAATGTCCTTGTGATCTATACTTCTGGTGGCGAATTTTGGCGTTGGTGAATGTCTAGATGGTTATGTTTGCCCATTCTGTCTCACGTCTGTCTGACATACGCAGTGTTCGAGTTCCACAGATTGTGTTCAGCACAGGCTAGGCCCGACATGAACCGTTTTCCTTAGATCACTATTGTACCCGAGTGCTCTAAAATGCATCAGTTGCACAGCTGATAATCTTAGCGGTTATGAGAGGCCTTCGTTTAAGAGAAATTACTGAATGAAATTTTAAACACAGCAGGAGTTTGTTGAGATGTAGAAGTTTTCAACTCTGTACTGTGTATAGGCAGGGCGGTATTATTCGTTACGCTTTTTGCATCCTAATGTGTGTCATTGTCGTGTACAGTTCCCTCTTTTAATGTCGGCTTTTGTTCACGTGCACTTTGACACGATTACCACAACAATAACTGTGTTTTTCTTTTCTCTCGAGTGTTGTCTCACGTCCATCTGATAGACGCAGAGTTCGCGTACTATAGATACCCTGCAGCCGTGACTGGACCCCACTCACCGCATTTTGTTAGGATGAGTGTTAGTCATGGATGTCATAAATCGCGGAAATTGCACGGCTCGCAAATGCAGCATTGTTTACGAGACGCCTTCGTTTACTAGAGCGAACCACTGACATTTTAAGGATTAAATATTTCGTACTCTAATCGAGGGCTGTAATTCGAATGGTCTAGCTTTTCAGTTGTTGCCGTTACGGCTACCAATGAGCTGAAAAGTACTGGAGTCAGAGACCACTTGCAGCTAAAATCGCAAAGTGAATAAGGCTGTGCCCTAGGGATTACTTTATTTTTTCTCTCACGATGTTTGTTAGTGAGAGGGGTGCCCTGGCTTACTTACACGTGGACCTGAGGTTTATATGTACACTGATATTCTCCAAACAGCAATATCTCATTGGTTTCGACGAGTACTTAAGCCGTACTCCTGGAGTACTACTAGCGCTTTAAAAGGTAATGCTTCATAAAACAAATCGCAAAGTGTACTCTACATGATACAGCGTTTGTTCCAAGTGAGAAGAAACTTGCGGAAGTCATTTCCCGCTCTCAGCCCACAATTATATCTTTTTTCCTTAAACCACTGAGTGACTTCACTTGGGTCTTCTTTTAGGCACAGCACGTAAATGGAACGTTTACGCAGGAATCTCAAATCAAGAGAATTTTGAGCCGAAAACAGTTTTATCCCTTTAAGCAACAGCCGAAAACGCACAGACAAGCTATGTTATGGTGGGAGTCAGCCGTGTTGTTTGTATGTACCATTTCTTTGTCACCTTTGTCAAGGTTTTCCACCTTGTAAGGCGGAGTCACCAGCACTACTAGGAAATGCTATATGAGAAGATATGATAAGCTACAGGGAATAAAGGAGTGTCAGAATGCAGGAATGATGGGGCAGAAAATGCTTGCCCTAGAGCGATTCTGCTCCACCTACTTAATCAGGCCATGAATCACAAAAATCTTGCGATAAAGGTTTTGTCTACCTTATCAAGGGCGAGGGAAAATGAACTGCAGGTGGTTGTGGGGTGAGAGTGTAGAGTACTGAGAAGGGGGCCCTTGGCGAACGAGAGGCGGTCAACAACCCGGGCACGGAAACCGGACGAAGCTGAGCTGCCAACCTTTCAACTGATGGTCTGAAAGTTAACGCTTCAATTTTCTTCAGTTGAAAGTTAGCGCTTGTTCGTGTCTTCTGATTCGTCACGTCTTCTTTTCTGCGCTACTATTTTTTTTTCAAGTTCGAATCTTTTCTCTGTCTTTTTATTTGGCATTTATTTCCAACAATTAAAACACTCTGGAGGAGAAGGAAAGGCAGAGAGATTAGCCCGAAAAAGAATCCGGTTTGCTACACTGTACGAGGGGAGACATATGAGGGGTCTAGTGAATTGGGAGAAAATTATACAGTAAATGTTTTGTATTTGCTGTGAACAGCTGCAAAATATTGGTGTTTGGCGCTTCATTTGTGGGCTATGTTTCTTTTTAAGTATGAACAACGAACATGTGCAGACTCATTCTATTCTGAAAGATATGAAAACCGAACGGTTCGTTCTCTAAACACAGCCTTCTTCGACTCAGATAAGCGCGATCCCTTGAGCAGCAAAAAATCTCGGTCTCTACCTTCTGGCACTTCGCCAACTCCCGCTCACTTCATGAACTAACTCGCCTATGTTCGGCATCCTGAGGGCATGTCTTGGGGCAATTATTTATTTTTACACGTGTTTGGCACCGGTGGAGACAAACATTTCAGCAACAAATCGACAGAGATGGATTTTAGGTATTAGCTGTTCCTGTTTGGAACACACGCGTTTAAATATTTCAGTAGTCAGCGGTGCTTTAAAGCCTAATAGCTGGTTGTTAATAAGTAATGCCGTAACGACACAATAAATATTCACTTTTGGTGGATTCAAAGCTAAGGCACAAGTGGGAGGAGAAAATGTAGAGATGAAGATAGGCCGTGCGCTCAGCGGCTAAAGGCTCTTTTTTTCTGTTTATTTCAACCAACTCGTTCAACTTTCTGCTCTATTCTACATAAGCTCTCCTGATGTCAGGGTAAAATACTTTGTTTGCGTACTTGTTTATTTCGAAACATGCTTTATTCGTAGAAGACCAAGCTCTTTCCGGCGGATATAATGTTTTTACAATGAATCAATCAAATCTTGTGTGAATGCCGGGTAGAGCAGGCCAGGACTGGTCCGGCAGCCAAACAGTTGGCGCTGTGGTCTCGCGGCGCATGCCAGGTCGGCCGCTCCAGCTGCCAAACTCCTTCCTGTTTACAATGTACTTATTTATTTTTATTTATTTGCGTCCTAATTTCGTGTAACCCGGAATAAAATCGAGGGCACTGTAAAAATATTGTTCCTAAATTCTATTGGACTTTTCTTTCATATCGACGTGTTTTTAACTCTTTTATGACCTTGATCTGCTCCGATGCGCGCATTGGCGCTTTTCTAAACAGCGGAAGCTTGGCCCCCGTATCAGCTGGTTGCGTGTATTCCTTAATTTTTCGCAACTTTGCCTATATCGCAAAAGTAAAAGAGGTAGTTCTCAAATTCCTGTTGAACGTAATGCGTACGCGGTTGCACGTGCGTCAAGCACAGAGAGCAAGCAATATCAGCATTAGGTATCGCTAGCAAAAGCACTGATCTTACAGCCAAACAAGAGAGAACCGAGCGAGAAAGCAGACGTTGAAGAGGAGGGTGTTTCCGAAAGCAGCGAGTTTTCGTGCAATTATTAGCAGCGCATTTGGAAGGCTGTTCTCGGTGATTTATTTTCAATCTCGAATTCACAGAAATTTTCCCTGACATTCACTGGAGTAGCTCGACTCTGAGCAATTTTGAACAATTTTTAGCTTCCTTAGTGCTGCAAATATTTAAAGAGCAACTTTGGTCGGTGATGCCTCGACATCATGCGTTGCAGAATATGCATCTCGCACTTGGCCTTCGAAGAGACTGAAACGCACAAGCGCATTAGCCACTTGTACCAACCTATGCGCCGCTGGCCAGCCCTGGCACCAATTCATTACGAATGAAAGTTTTTCTTGCCTGAACAAGTTTATTATGAACTGGAGTTTCTGACAAAGAGCGGAGGAGGAAGCAGTCGATAAGCCAACGTAAAGATTTGTGAAAGCACCTGCAATCACTGGTGTGATAAATGCCAAACCCACTATGGACGCTTTACAGCGCGGGAGCATGGGCGCCGCCATATTTGGTCACGTGACCATTCTGGTCTCGCCGGCGCTTCGGGCCTTCGCGTTTCGACGGCGGACCGGCGCGCTGGTGCCCGGCGGCAAGACGCTTCTCCGGCTCTCCCTGCGGATAACGAGCTGTCGGATGGCACAAAAATGTCTTGTGAGTGCGCGTAGAACGTGTTGGCACTAGGAAAATGTGTGGTTCAACCAGCTCATTTACTCCCCTCCTTCAGACTGCCTGCATTGGCTCGAATGCGTCAACAAACCGCGGTCAGCTGCCTGCGCGCTTATATTCATTCATTCATGTCAATTCGCCGTCAATTGCTATGTGTGGATTGCACAACTTGTCGAACTGCAGGTTCAAAGCGGGACGCATGCTGAAAGCTTGCTTTCTTCTAGGGGTTGATATTTTTACCGAGAAGGAGAATTGCTGTGTTCACAGCTATTAAGAACGTTCACTGCTCAGCACTGTGCACGCCACTTAAACCGAACGCGCGCGTGCGTGTGATCGCCGGCCAGATTGCCCGGATATTTACTTCATCCTCCGTTAACATTCCGCCTTCTAAGGGAAGAATATGGATGTTTTTCCAGCTATGGCCGTTTTTCAAGAAGCTCGCCGACGTTCGACCGTGCTCTCTTGCTAAGAAAAACGAAAAACTGCTCGCAGCTCAGCACCCGCAGAAGTAACCAACCTGAATAAGCCGAAATATACGAAGTCCTGTAGTGATAAATTTCACCGCTGTCCCGTGCATTACCGCACTTCTGTAGAGCCTTTCACCGGGCTGGGAGAATTTTCGAAGCGCCTCCTCTGAGGACTTTCGCAAAAGCTCCGTTGCCGCTTCCACCGTGCTAGCGCCAGGTACGCACGACAGTTTTATTGAGCACTGTGCTGACGCCCAGGATACGCTTTTTGCAAAGGTCTAAAAAAGCACCGATTATTGGATCGATGTATTGGATCAGTGTTAGCCGAAGGTCAGGTTGCAGGCATGCGTGTGCCCTCATTCTGGCTCGCATTCCCGCAGCTACTGCCGGCGCTGAAATAGACTGGCGCGTAGCGTTTGCGATATGTTTATTTTTTTTCGTGGAACAGCACATTAACGTTCGGTTCTCCCTGAAAGCAGCATGAACTCGCATGGCAGCTCCTCGAAAAACGGCGGCAATTGTGTCGCGAAGTGTCCTTTATGTAGCAAGCGCGTCCATTTCTCCCGCACTACACCGCAGGGACATTAGCTCTAGATATATAATTCAACAATGCGCATGACACACGTATCGCAGCCGGGTTGTTTGCCACTTCACGTCCGTACACAGGCTTGCGCAGCTGCGTTTCAGCACTGCGCGGCGATGCTGCTACCGACGGCTCCGAAGGCCGGAAGTCGCGGCCGTCCTAGTGACGCCACCTGTCGTGGACAGAGCGAACTGCTCTTTGTAAACGGTCTAAAGTAGGATACAACTCAAGAACACAGCTGCTTTTCCCCATCAAAGGACCCCCTCAATAGAACGGCGTTGGCCGATTCTCATGACCTTGATTGCCTGGGAATGCAGAGAGAGGCGCCACACTCGAGAGAGGGGTCTATCACCCACCATAGAGGGAAGGAATTATCCCCTTTTACCACCACTCCCTGTCCTGTCACACTAGGCAGGGTCAGAGAATATGCCCACACCCCTGCCTGGAAGTGAGTAACTTAAAGTTGTCCCCAGCTATAATTCAGTGGGCCCTCGACCATGACTAACCAAAGGGGTGCTCACCAGCGTCGGGAGAATGGGCGGTGGGGAGCGAAGGGTTGGGATGGGGGTAGCTAACCCTGGCAACCATCAGGGCCTACAGGAGTCTCCAATGAAAAGACAGACGGCTGTCCGAGAGTCGACACGAACCATGCCACGATTCTCTTGAGTTCTGCTGCCTGATCCTGCAGTAAATTGCAATTCGCTGGCACTATAACAGGAAAAAAATCATGCTGCTGAAAAAATAAACGTTCCACTAACTCCGTTTTAGATATTCAGAAATATTTAACTCATCTAATATTTTTCTTTACTACTTCGCGCTTTATTTGGTTGACTTGTGCTGCTTTTATTGTGCTTTTTTCCTCGCGCTCAAATAATTGAATTTATTCGTATATTTTTTCTATCCTTCGACATAAATTTTTAAGTTGTCCGAACTTTGCAGTGTACTGATTTCTTTGGATCTTTGATTTTTTTATGACATTACTACAGTAAAAAATGCAATTGTTTTCCTGAGACTCAATTCACTCAATTTTTCTTTCCATTCTTTAACCAAAATTTTCTGCACATGTATCTTTTTATAGTACATATCTTGGTGTGTTCTGCGAACATTCATGCGTTAATTACCTCTATATACTGGCAAACTGTTTATTTGATTATAATGTTTATTTTAAATGACGTGACACTTTATGGTAAGCACGTAGTGTACGTGTAACAGTCACTTATCTTGTTGGTGTGTAGGGTGAGGAGATGTATTGAATTCTATAGGAATACAGAAAATAAATAAATTACTAAAATATCCGTCTAGCACTGACTCCCATTACGTCACACTGTGGTGCAACTAAAATGAGAGGGGGTTAAAGACGAAGAACCTCTAATTGCATGCCATGTTATGGGAGGACATCCGCGGTGCTGCTTGTAACCCTGAAATCCACCTGTGCGGAAACAGCTTAAGTGTGATCGAAACCACACGACACATGTATGGCTGGTTCGGGTGACAAGTTTAAGCTGCTGACAGCGCAATAGCAGCAGGTGAGCTACATGCCGATATGTTTCAAACGAAAGTTTGAAAGAGAAATCACTTCACCTCCTCCGGAAATTTTCCAAAACGAAGATAATAAAATGCTTCGACTGAAAAAGGGTTTAATGACCCTGAAAGAACCAGGCACTGAACGGGGTTCTTCTGGGCGTCGGCGGTTGTTCTAGAGCCAGCCAGCAGCGCGCGCTCAGGGATAGCACTGCCGCTACCGCGTTGGCACATCTTCGTCGTTACAATTTCCCCCGGAGATGAAAGGAGCCACCCTGGTGACTCAAGGCGTAGCGCATATCAAGAGTTCATGGCAAGGGCTTCAGACGACTGATATGCACCGTTTCACGGCCACGACGGCGATGGTCAGAGGAGGGTGTGAATGGTTCGACGACAAAGTTCAAAGGGGAAGGTTGAGACCGAACACGATAAGATCCGTGATATTTGGCTAGTAATTTGGACCACAGGCCAGGAGAGCCAGCAGGGATATAGAGCCAAACAACTTAGTCGGTAGGAAGGGTAAGTGGGTTTGAGCACGAGAATCTCGGCGCGCTTCTTGTCGATTCTGTTCATCGGACGTGAGGGAACGGGTGAGCTGGTGGCATTCCTCGGCTACTTGGCAATTTCAGAAGCAGGCGCGCAGTCGGATGTGTCAGGACGGTAGGAAAGAATGGTGTCAAGCATACTTGTAGGTTCGCGGCCGCAAAGAAGGAAGAACGGAGAATTTCTGATGGTGCACTTTACGGCAATATTATATGTATAGGTGACGAACGGAAGGACGAGGTCCCAATTGGAATGGTCGGAACTGATATACATGGTGAGCATGTCACCAAGTTTCCGGTTAAACCGTTTGGTGAGGGCGCTGGTCTGGTGATGGTACGCTGTGCAGGTTCTGTGAACGATGCGGCGTTCTGCGAGGAGCGCCTGGACAACCGCCGATTAAAACACACGTCCGCGGTCGCTCAGGAGCTCACGAGGGGCGCCGTGGCGAAGAGTGAACTGGCGGAGAATGAAGAAAGCCACGACTCGCGTTGTAGCCGCCGTTTCAGCATAGCGCGTGAGATGGTCAATGGCGACTATAACCCAACGGTTACGAGAAGGTGAAGAGGTCAGGGGCCCGTGAAGGTCGAAAGGGACGGGCAGGGCAAGGTAACGGCTGCGACGGGCCAAAAAGGCGCTGTAGTGAAGAATTGCGGCATTGGCAGTCAAGGCAGGAGTGAATGTACTTGCGTAAACATCTATACGTTGCACGCCAGTACGTAGTACCAATGCTGAAGTCGAATGTAGGTTTTGAAAACACCAGCAAGAGCATTCTGGGTGTCGGCATGCAAAAAGGCAGAAATCAGCTCGTAGGCGGCGAGGAATGACGAGGAGCCATTTTTGACCATCGGGCATGTAATTACGACGAGAGAGGAGACCGTCATGCAGAGTGAAGTGGCGGGCTTGTATCCGAAGGAAGCGAGAAGCTGCCGTCGTAGGGCGCCCAGACAGATGGCTCTCGAGAAATGTAATCCAGGAGTCCTTACGCTGTTCCACAAGCACGTTTGGCGGGCGCAACGAGGACTAGCACGAAGCCAATACTGGAGATGGTCGCAGTGTCGGAAGGCAGCGGAGACCGGGAGAGGGCGTCAGCGTCAGAAATGCTTGCTTCCAGATCGGTAGACGATTCGAATGTCGTACTCCTGAAGGCGCAAAGCCCAACTGCCAAGGTGACACGATGGATACTTTGACGACGACAGCGAGCACAAACCGTGATCATCGGTGAATACGTCGAAAGGGTGACCGTAGAGGTATGGTCGAAATTTGGTTATCGCCCACAGAATTGCCAAGCATTCATTTTCTGTGACGGAGTAATTGATCTCGGCCATAGACAGCGTGCTGCTCGCGTAGGCGACAACGTATTCTTGAAATCGAGGTATTCGCTGGACGAGCACAGCACCAATGCCCTTGCCGCTAGCATCCGTGTATATCTCTGTCGGGGCGTTACTGTCGAAATGGCGAAGGATGGCGGTGAAGTAAAGAGCCGACGTAATAAAACAAAAGCTTCATCGCACTGAGAGGACCATGACGACGAAGAGCTCTCTGCTTGCAGCCACGTCAAAGGCGAAATGACGGTAGCGAAATTTCGGATGAAGCGCAGAAAGAAGGATCACAGGCCAATGAAACTTCGCAGTTCTTTGAGAGTTGACGGCTTTGGAAAGTCGGCAACCACGCGGAGATTAGCCGGATCCGCAACGATGCCCGCTTTGAATACGACATGGCTGAGTATGCATGGTCAGTTGACGAGCTCCGAAGTGGCATTTCTTCAAATTTAATTGCAGGCCCGCCGCGGTGAGGCAGGTCAAGATTTGGCGCAGGCGAATCAGACGTCTGGAGAAGTCGGCCGAGAAAACGACGATGTCTTCGAGGTAGCAAAGACGCGTCTTCCAGCGAAAGCCACGCAAGGCGTTTTCCATCATGCGTTCGAATGTTGCGGGGGCATTGCAAAGAAAAATGGCGTGTCGTTAAATTAGTATAATCTGTCGGGCGTGACGAAAGCAGATAATTGACAGTCGCATTCGGCCAAGGGGATTTGCCAATATTCTGAACGCAGATTTAGGGACGAATAGAATTCCGCACCTTGCAGGCAATCGAGGGCGTCACCGATGCGTGGTAGAGGATAGACGTCTTTCCTAGCTATTGTGTTCAGGTGGCGATAATCCACACAGAATCGTACGGAGCCATATTTCTTTGGAATCTGCACGACCGTGGACGACCAAGGGCTGTGCAACGGCTTTATAATCCCGTGCCCGAGCATGTCGTCCACTGGCTCGGTGAGGCAATTCTGATTCTGATGATATTTCTGATGTTACAGTGCCGCTGCATAGCTCCAGGACGGGATCAAGAACAACATCCACCACTTGAAAAGAGGTCTAATGGCCCTGAAAGAACTCAGGCACTGAACGGGGTTCTTCTGGGTGTCGGCGGTTGTCACAGAGCCAGCCAGCAGCGCGCGCTCAGCGATAGCACTGCCGCTACCGCGTTGACACTCCTTCGTCGTTACAGGACCATAATAAGCAAGGCTCCCTCTGTCTATTTCTGATGCTGAGCACAGCTATGATGAAAGCCTTTGATACTGCCGCCGATCTTAGTACTGTTTGTTCGTTCTTCAAAGCCGCTCGCACGCGGCTTTTTCGCTTTGGTTGTGACGCATGACGTGACCAGATTTATCTCGACTGATCCCATCCAGGTGGAGCCGGTTGTATGTTGTTCGAGGATGTTCTGGTAACCTTGCATGCCGTCATCTCGAAAGTTCGCTATCAGCATTAAATTGAGCTCAGCCCAATGCGGCGGCCATTTTGTTCGACGTCCGCCGAGCACGCTTGTCGCTACGCCGCCGCCTAATCATTCACTCTTTTGCCGGCGCAGCTCAGCCCAAAGCAGGGAGGGCTAGATGAAAGGGGATAATTCCTTCCTTCTATGGTTGCGGATATACCCCTCTCTCGATTGCTGGCGCCGCTCCCTGCATTGCCACCCCATCAGGGTCTTCAGAATCGGCCGACGCCATTGGCTGGAGGGGGTCCTCTGGCAGGGAAAAGCCGCGGCGTTCTTGCGTTTTATCTGACTATAGGCTACTTTAAAGCTTTTGTCAACTGTGCTGTTGCGAAGAATGTGGGGGAGCTTCATCTCTCTTTCCTCTACTACGAGCACAGCCCCGTGGCCAATATGGCGGCGCCCATAGACCTCTTTTTGCAAAGGTCCGATACAGCTCCAGAATATATCGAGCAAGTGCCCTCCTAAAACGAGCCTCTGCAGCCAATGGAATGCACTGATTCTCCCCCTGAACGATTCTCCGTTTCTCCCCGGTGATCGCTATCCTTGAACGGGATGTCCAAATCGCGCGGGAATGGCAGATGAATGGGGAATAACCATGGCTGTAATCGGATTAACCGCAGCATCATGACAGTTGGTCAAAATAAGAGAGACGTTTGCGGCAGCCAAGACGTTGAGAAGCGTGGCCTGGTTACTATACTTGGCAAGCAGAACTTCGCGGCCTGCCGCTAAATCCTACTTGGAAAACGATATTTAAAATTTTTCGTTTCATTGGTCCGTGGGCGGAAAGCGCGCCTCGGATAGTAATGACGTGTGAACACCACGTGATGTGCGGGCAACGGACCGACGGTACGTCCTCATTATCGGCCTTAACAGTGCAATGCACCTGAGTGCAGACATCATAAGTGCGATGTAAACGTCTCGACATAAGTACGAATTGTTTTGTTACCAAGCTTAAGCTGTGACAGAGTATAGCAGCAGCGGGTTAGATTCCCACATCACATGTTTCAAAGAAATTTGTTTGACCCCTTGCGGGAACTTAACAAAACAAAGAGAAAAAGGCTGCGACCACTTCTCTCCACCCTCTGTCATTTCTGGTGCTCAAAACTCCTATGCTGAAAGGCTTTCGTACCAGCACTGCATGGATTAGGTATAATATGTGAGGAAGCAATTCATCTTCTGGGCATGAATCATGTGGTAATAACAAATTTTTAAACAGTTTGTGGGGTTGAGGGAAAGTTGTCAGCATATGTCCGCGCTGGTGTGTAGAGTTCTGGGAGAGGGAGCATTAAGTAGGAGGGGGTTTCTAAAGCAGGAACCTAGAACCAGAACCAGTTACATCTTAAGAGGGCTCACCAGTGACAGTGTCCATAGGAAATACATGGGAATTTTCAGAAGCTATAGCGAGTTTAAATGTGGTTCGATTTTCAAGAGGTTTGCGGCAACGTTTTCACCTTACCGAATAGGAAATGTTGCGGAAAGTCTTTTTTGTTTGCAAATGAGAGGTAAGTCTCCAAAAAATCGTGTTTTTAACTGTCAGTCTTTCATGCCATCGCCTGAAAATTCTAAGCCAATTATAAAATTTCGTCCCAGCATTTCCTTCGAGAGCGTAAAGCGAACACGCCGGCATCTCCGTATCGTACTGACATCCACTGGGCGAGGCTGGCTAGCATCCACGACGGGCTTCATAACTAAGAATGGGCAGCAGGAATACGACCTCGGGAGGTCGCTTGACGGCTGCGGCAGCTTAGCGTCGTCTGGTAAGCGCGCTGGCGTTGACAACTCTCTCCCATCTCTGCACCCACTATCACCACAACCTCTTCTGTCAGCTTTCCCTCCCTCTCGCCCATTCAGAAAGAAACAATACCGTAGCAATTCGTCGATCGGTGTGGAGATAAAGCAGCTAGCAGCAGAAAAGCTTCCAGTCAGTTATTTCCACCATTTGAATTAGTCTTTTCTGTCTTCTGTTACTTCCCAGAAGCTAGCCCCTTTTCTGCCTCTCCCTCATGAGAGTGCAGCTCTGCACTAAATGCTGTAATTTTACTGTTATTTGTGCCAGAAATGAGAGATGAAGCAAGTTCTTGTCCTCTTAACCTATTTTCTTTTCTGTTTTCTAGCATTGCTGACCAGGGTCAAAGAGACATCAGTTATAGGCTATCATCAATTTCAGATTCCTGTGTACTCATGGAACCCATGTATGTATAGGAACATCCGCCTCTTCTTGAGTTGTGTTGGACTATACACCTCCTTCGCTCCGTGACGTCACGAAGATGCGGTGCCGCTGATGTCAGTAGCGACTTACGCGCGGCAGGAAAAAAGAAGTTCCGCGTGCACGGGACAACCGCAGCTACCGGCGGGACTGCGCGGTTGCATAATGCTGGAGCACTGGTGGAGCAGCAGGTATTAACCAGCTGCGTCACTGAGGAATCATCCTACTTGTATAAAAAGGAAAACTGAATGGGCCTCGAAAGGTTTTGCGCAGAAAAATTCTGAGTGGGCATGCGGTAATAAAGCGCAAAGTCCGGGCCTCGACTGCCGCAGCCGGTCAATGTACTTCGTAGAGGGAAAGCTGTTGGGCTCATTCGCCCGAACACCACCAGAGTAAGCTTGAAATTGTGCAAGGAAAAAGAACTGATCTAGGTGCGAACGTAATTATAACCTCGAGGCGTTTTGTTGTTCACGGGACGCCGGCAAGCTCGCTCGCTGCCAAGGAATTCGCCCTTTTGTTGATAGAACAGCCTGTTTTTAACGTGTGTGCAAGTTATCTGAAGGTATAAGGGCCCATCCAATACAGTTAAAATATTTAACTGAGACTATTTCATAATCAGATCGAAATAAATATTTGATTCGTATAGAAAAGTGTGCTATAATGTGTCACTTGCTTGGTCAAATTGGCTTGTCTAGGAATCGTACATTAACGTGAGGTAAAAGCCACCCCCTTTTTCATTTGCAGAATGTGTCATTAGCTTGTGTACAGCGTTTCAAAGAGGACAACACGCTACCGACGGTGCCCACAGAGACGACTCATAGGATGCTGAAGAAGCTTGGCTACAACTGCAAACCAAGCTACTCGGAATTCACTGCTGATCGAAGTGACGCACCTTGTACTGTGCCTTCGCCGGTGCCTGCCCCACATAACGAAACTGCGAAGCCAAGATTCGCATTTTTTGATAACCGATAATAAATTGGTCAACGCTGGTCACGTAGTATGGTGGGGATTGACAGTGACATCTAGTCTGCGCACTGAGAAGGTCAATCTGGACTGTCGGCCGGTCTTCGAATCCCCGGTGGCAAAGGCGGACAAACTTTTTCTGACGAATTGCGGCAGCGAACGAGATCGCGTCAAAGGTCTTTCGTGTTTAGAAAAGCGCGGGTGATTACCACCGACGAAATGAACGATGATCACTGCGAAAAGTGCGTCACCTAGAAACTGCTCCCACAACTACTGCCAGGCAGTGTTAGTCCGAGATAACGCGCCATATCATTCTGTGAAGCAGGATAAAGTGGACACGCATGAGTTGCCTCCAAGAGGACTTACAGGCTTCGCTGCCCGCAGAAGGTGTAGTCTTGCCGACACCGTAAACTCAGGCGGGGACCGTTTCGAGTGCATCGCTGAGGCTGCTGGTCGCCTCATTGGGCGACTGGCACACTTCCATTGACAACTGAACTCTATAAAGATTGTTTGGAGCGAAGCGTCGTTTACGTGGCATAGTGCAAATAGAACGTCTGATTGCGAATAGGCTTGGATCCTCTGGTTTGGCAAGGCATCATGAACGTGACTGCTGACAGGTGGAATAGCGAACAGTGGAGCGTGTTCTCAAAAACGAAGGTGTGATCAGAAAACTAGACCACGATCCCCGACGATGTTGTTGTCTAAGCTCATGATGTAATCAACTTGAAGGAAACAACCAGCGGTACTCACTTGACTTGTGATAAGGACCATGAGAGATGAGCCCCTCTAACGAGCTAACGTGATTCATTACTTGTGTGCGTGCGTGTAGCGATCGTTCATAACTATCGCAGTGACAGTATCGAAAATGAGGACGAGAACGTCTCCAATGAGGTATGGCGGGTACCGTAATGCCGACCTAGGGATTTGGAGCTGATACATCACGTGACTACACTTAGTCGCTGTTAATTTACCCGATCCCAATTTGGTGACTGCATGTATATCATGCGGAGATTCATGATTATTCTCCCGCGAACTGTCTACGTGGTTTTAAAAAACAATTTATGGCTAAGAACGGTTTTCCTCATCAATGAGTTTTGTTAAGTACTAATAAAGCTGCATTTTTGCATGTCCGCAGTAAGGTCACAACACCAGAAATAATACGACTCCAGCTACTCCGCAATTTCAATGAGACATTGTTGTTCGGAGAATAT